>JARYGA010030890.1:0-59284 GCA_030545235.1 Helianthus tuberosus
TTGAGAAAAGAAGTGAACGCATAAACTAATTGTAATTTGACTCAAAGACTAACTTAAATAATAAACAAGTTAAAGGGAATTCAAATAATCAATTAAAAACTAAACAATACATAGCGTAATCACTTTTGATTTTCTACTTTGTTAGACCATCCCACCTCCAGTGACTTGTCTACCTTCTTTTTCTATTCATTTTTTTTTCACCCTAAAATTATTGTTGTGGTTTAAAAAAAACCCAATTACAGAGTAAATGAAGATCAAACGTAGATTGAATTTAACTATACATGGTTGTGTGATTTATTAAAATGGTTGAGTTGATTTAATTTACATAAATAGTATTGAAAATGGATGTGTAAATTTAATTTACATTACCTTTTTAGGCTTTACATCATGTGTGTAACTTCTTTTTTTTTTATGAATTTTATCAAAAAAAATTTTTTTTTGAACACCGAATTCCGCTATCTTTCATTAATAATAAGTGCACTTTACATCAATATCGCAGGTAAGCGAGCAACAAGCTGCGCCGCTACCACTTTCTGAATAGCAAACCCTAGCCTATTAAAGACAAACCCCTGCCCCCTGTTGATGAGCAACCGTTATGGACAACCTTTTGGACCCTAGTCAACAAACGGATAGCTTCTGGTGCTAGGGAGCCAAAGGTGTCGAAGGCGAAGGGGACAAATGCATGTTGGTTATCAGCACATGCTTTAGCGTGTTTATCCACCTTTTTTGATTCTGCTTTCCTTATAGATTGCCCTGCTACAAACCCGCTTTCCCTTAAACCAGCTAAGGGGGAGACTCCTGTGAGATCCACACAAGCATGTTTCCCTCCTGCCCACCCAAAGACGAGCAGATCCGCTGGTCTCAGTGTAGATCTCCCTTCCATGGGGTCTGTAAGGAAATTCACAGGGGCTTCCTTCTTCGCAGAAATCCCCGCTCTCCTCAAGATGTCCCCCAAAACATCTATCTCCCAGTCATGCCGATATTTGAAACCAGGGAGCTCCTTACAATGAACAGCATGCTCCCCGTATTTATCCATGCAGGCTTTACGGCAGTTTGGGCAGGTTTCGTCTTCTGGATACATAGGGATCATCAGCCGGTATTTGAGGATAGCCCTATACTCAACAGCCGACATGCATTGCCCCAGCCCCTCGATCGGGATAACAGTAAAAAAGTCTTGCGCATGGGGGCCTTTCAAGCACTCAATCACCGCTTTCTGGCGGGGAGACAGATCAAATGTTTCTCCCAGACTCTGAGCGATTTTGTCAAATAGAGCATTCGCCAAAGTTTTTTGTGGCTTTGGGGGGGCGGTGTCCATATTAGAGAAACCGCCAATATCAAAGTCTGGAAGAGAGACACTTAAGTACTCAAGGGCCTGTTGGTAGTCTACATCAAGCTTAACAACCCCACTGTTCCGAAGGATATGGTCTTGCAATACATACGACTGAGCTCTAGACGCCACAAAAGCATAAACTCCAACCTCCCGAGCTGAGAGGAGGCCCAAACCACCCAAACGCATCGGCAAAGATGCCAAACGCCACTGAAGGTCACCAAAGTATGACCCCCCGCAAACAACAATGTCTTCGATAGCCTCTCGGAGACCATCGTCAAAACAGGATACTGCATTTGCCATCAAGTGGGGTTGGCAGGTCCGCAGCCCAAATAGTAACTTAGCTACCCCCATGCAAGACCTTAAAAGAAGAAGCTTGCACTGGGGGTCCTGGAGGCAAGGCAGGAGTTTCATAAGGTCAACCGCTGCCGATGCCCGCCGCCCAGCTAATTCCCCGATAAAAGCAGAATCTCAGCTAACCGCCCCCCAAGGAGCTTAACCCCCCTCTCAGGTCTACCTATCCCTCTCGGGAAAAGGCCGTCCTGATCCTTGAGACCGTCACACGATGGCCAGTACACTTCCGTTTTCTTAATATTGAGATGGAGCCCTAGGGATGGTCCCTCCGTGTTGATGATGTCCAAGGCTTTAACAACTTCTATTGCATTACCTATAATCGTGCCATCATTCAAATACCAAGCATTAAAGGGGAGGTTACAGTGCTCCTGGACACAGAGAATAAGGGGGTGTAAGGCTAGGGCAAAGAGAAGGGGCCCCAATGGATCTCCCTGTTGCACTCCAGTGGTGGCCCCAATACACTCGCTGCCAACATACAACCTAGCGGGTTGGGCGTACAGGAACTTGACCCACCGATAGATAGATGGACAACGTTGGTGGACCTGTTGGAGGAACGCTAAACGGTCAACCATGTTGAAAGCATTGGTGAAGTCTACCGTAAGCAAGGCCATGGACCCATCTTCATGAAAAGAGTTCAGGAACCTGTTCGCACTATGAAGCACCGCCTCCGCCCCATTTGGTGTACCAACCCCGAATTGAAAATCCCCCAAATACTGGGCCATGTCCTTCCCAACCTTCTTCATAGCCACCTTAGAGACCAACCTACGCCAGATGCCCCCCACGGCGATAGGCCTAATACCATTATCAGGTTTCAATAAGGGGGTGAGGGGGGCTGAGGCCACAAACTCTGCCAACACCTTAGGGCAAAGCCCCTCAAGCCATAGGTTGACGACTCCAGTAATAGTTGTGAGCAGACCCGAGAAACTTACCGAACCCTCACAACCAATAGCGTCCAACAAGTGTTGGGCCCGCATCCCATCTCTGCCACAAGATGTCCCTCTAGGGAAGGATTGGATACATTTAAGCACGCAATCCTCTGCTGCAATAACAGTGGGTTGGGCAATAGGGTTGGAAGGCAGTGATGGGGGTGGCACCACCGGATGTTTATCAATAAGAGCTTTCATGGTCGATTCCCCAAAAGGGGCAACCCCACTGGAACATAAAACTTTGACCGCCGCCGTAAAATGCCCATCCCTGACCTTCCGCAGGCATTGCTTGATATTGGGATCCCTTTTATTGTCTTCGCTCCTTCCGGAAACCCCCCTAGGCACCCCAACGTCCCCCCCACTATTCAAGAGAGAAGAGACCAGATCTGTGAAACCAGACCCATCTTTCCACAATGCAAGCGCCTGCAAGATGCTGCTGCACTGCAGGGATTTTCTATTTCCTGATCTCCGCTCTTGCCTGGAAGAAGGCCTGACAACCCTCAGTGTACAACACGGCAACAAAAGCAACTGAACCCAATTTTCAACCGAGCCTGGAGACGCCACCACTTTACGTAGGGCACCCGTTAAAACCTGAGCGAACGCAAGTCGACAACTGGGGGGGATGCATTTAACGGTTTGAAAACGGAGGGAAAAAACACGCTCGAGAAGGGCAACATCGGTTACCACCCCTGCCGGAGAGAGTGTAAAAGTGTCGGCTACCACTTGGCATGGCTTCCTAATCCCAACAATGAAATCGTCCACGTCCCCCGAGGTTGGAGCAAAAGACACAATCTCATCACCATGCTTGCACCCCCTACTAAGAGCATGCATAACCATGCACTCCCCACATAACCATTTGCCTCCTTCCCTTAGGACTTCCCCCACATCCAGAAAAAGGTCCAAATCCTTAGTAATAGCCTCCTTCACATGAATCTTCCTGTTTTCAGTCTTAAGGTGGGTGCTTTGCATGTGTTCAAGAAGGCGAAAAAACCCACTAGACCCCGGTTTACCATCCTTGCATTCGTGGAAATGCTTAAGGGGACAAGCCCTTAACCCACTATCACACGTTGACGCCAACCCAACAGTCTTGACATTTCTACCTCTACGCGCGGGGGCCATGCGCAAAGCCAAACGCACACAAAAAAAAACAACACAATAAACCGCTAACTCAAGGGGAGTTAGGGGTAAAAGAGAAACAAACTCAGGGAGCAAAAGAAAAGACCCTTTATAAGACGGGGGAGGGTAGCAACCCTAAGTTGCCCACCCTAAAAAACGCCCCCTGCACAAACGTGTCACCCCATAACAAAAACAAAAGGAAATAACAACTATATATTAGAATTATCTCGGCTACCCTTTTTTTTTAAATCAAATCTTTCCTCCCCAAATCAAACCTTTTTCCCCCAAATCACCAGATCCTAACAATCTTGAACAAAAAGAATCACCCACTTTTGACCAGATGAAGATTGAAGAATTAGGGTTTGTGAAAGTATTTTAGGTTGGTGAATCGAGATGAAAACCCAGCCAACTTGATACAAACCACCGGAATAACGACGCCGGAAAACGTGACCCACCGGCGTATTTACCAAATACGACGGAGAACTTGAACTCGCGTTCAAGATTTAAATTCGCCGGAAATTAATTTCGTCGGAAAAGTCACCGGAATGATAAAAACGCAGAATCTTCAACAGAAAAACGCCGGATATTCGAAAAAAAAATGCCCAAACCTTTCAGATCTCATTTAAAAACAACTTCAAATGAAATGAGAAACCCAAACCATGGAGATTTGAGGCAGTGATTTATCAGATCTGCAATTTTAGGCCTCTATGAAAACGAATCGGTGTTAGGTGACGACGGTCGGCGGAAGAAATCTAAAGATTTCTCACAAGAAGAAAAGGAAAATAAAAATCAAAAAGACTCGACACAAACAGGAAAAAGAAAGAAAAAATAAATCAAGAAAAATGGAGGTAACAACCTCTAAAACTCAATTTAAACAAAAAATGCACCAATCACAATAAAGTTGAACAAAAATCAAATACATGTAAAAAAATGCAAGAATATTTTAAATTAATAAATACACATGTAACAAACTATTTAATATTTACGTTGACGTAAATATTAAATATTTACAATGACGTAAATCCCAAACACTTTTCTCGTTTACAACAATGTAAAAAACATTTACAGCAATGTTAATCGAACATACATTTTTTCGATTACAATGTGTTTTTATACAAAATGAATGAACTCACCAGTATTTCCTGCTGACCAAATGTTTTTAAAACGCGTTTCAGGAATAAGAGTGGCGAGACGGCATCGAAAGGCTTAAAGAAGTGGCTTATTTTACCAAATAAATTAAATTAAATTAAACGTTGTTTTATGTATTCGGGTTTATCCCATATTAAAGCTACCTTTGTAAAACATGAGTTTATTCCCATCTGTTTAATAAATAAAATCCGGTGTTTCAAAACTCTGATATTTTTCCTAACTCACGGTCCTGATGAACATTTCCGCTGCAATGTTTTTTTTAAATAATCACCGGTACCACTTGACTGCTCGCGGCTCCCGTCCAGGGTGTGGTCGGGGGTCGTGACAAGATAACAACCAAAATCAAGAAAATAACCGCTCACGAGAAAAGCGAAACGTTCGTTGTTTTAATTGTAATGGACTTGGCCATTATGCTTGGGAGTGCACAAGGGAACCAGAAGGTGTAGCTAATCTAAATTAAACAGAGAACCAAGGACCAGCCCTAATGATGGCTTCAATTAATGTGGGGGAGGAAAAAATTCTCCTTAACTAAGATAAAGTACACCCGACTTTGTATGCGGATGTCTCGAACGACGAATCGGTTTGGTACCTCGACAATGGGGCTTCAAACCATATGACGGGTCATGAACCACACTTTTCTGAGATGGATCGATCAATAACAGGTCTCGTGATGTTTGGGGGTAGGCTCAAAGGTGAAGATTAGAGGAAAGGGTTCCATTGTGTTTGAGTGTAAAAACGAAGAACATTGGGTAATTCATAATGTTTACTACATACCCGATCTTTGTAGCAACATACTAAGCCTGGGCAAACTAACAGAAGATGGGTGTAAGCTTTGGATGGCTGAGAACTATTTGTGGTTATATGAAGAAACAGGAAGGTTACTAATTGTGGGCATTTCGTCGAACACATTGTGGGCATGATTAAAATTCATCATTACCATGCCCATGCCCATTCGAACTCCCAAAATCACCATTTTACCATCAAAGACGTATACTTTCTTTATAATACCCAATAGTACCGTTTTTCATGTTTTTAAATAAAAACGTCATTGTTTTTAGGATTGTCAAATTCTACTCAGATTTGGTCTGCAACTTCTCACATGGTTTTCATACATCCCTACCTTAATCACCAATCATAAATTTAACCCCAAATCATAACATGCAACATGAATCAATAACTCAAAAGTTACAATCAATCAGTCTAGCATAACGCCTATGGTTGTTCAACACCAAAATCACACACAATTACTCCTAAATTTTGTGGGTTTGAACAACAAGCATGAAGAAGATTAACTTTTGAGTTTTATTAACAAAAACTTCAGAAATCACTTACCAAAGCCATGGAAATCGAACATGGATGGTAGAATTGAGACCTTAGCCTCCCAATTTCGTGATTTCCGTGATGAATTTTGACCTGGCTTCCCCCTTTTCCTCCTGCTTGCGTCGCACAGGGATGAATCCCTTGGGCACTTTGTGTTGTTTTTTTTCTTTATTTCCTTTTTTTATGTTGCCCCCCCCCCCCCTTAGAATATTTTATTCCCTTATCACCATAACTATTGGTTTTAATCAAGTTTAACCCCCTTGTAAGTAAATCTTTTTTTATATATAAAACTACATCATAGTATTTTCTTTTCTATAAGAAAAATACTATCTTGCCAATATAAACTTCTTTTAGAGACTAAATATTTACATTAAAAATGTATTTTAATCTCATTAAAAAAAGGGGTACTATCAATCCTGACTTGTGGGTCATATTACCCATTGGCTAACTCATTGTCCAATGGTAACGCATTGTCATCCCGACTTACTACTCGCAAGTAGTACAAAATTTTGTATACAAAACCACAACATAACGGCAGTAATTGAATAACTACAAAGACTCAATTACTGCTAATTTTCATAGTAAAACATTTAAGGTTTGGTAAAACATTACCAAAAATATTAACAAAAAGAGGATAACTCACATTGCTGTCTTAGGCTTTTCGTATGGGTTTCCTGGGTATAATCTATAATTTATACAAATGTACATTGGTTAGTACCATAACCCTTTGAAATTATTAATGATACCCTCCCCGAGACGGCATTCCAACAACTACGTCGGGCAGAACCACGACAGTTGTTACGGACCCCTAAATCAATCGGGCAGCGTAACTATTATGAAACCAGGGTTATAATACTTACAACAGAGCAGAACCTCGCTAATTAGGGGTATAGTACCCGACTATAATTCCTCTACTACAGAAATGGTGATTCGAGATTGAAATATGAGCGACGAAAATTGTAATCCGATGCCATCTATTTATATGGTCTGATACTGACTCTGAGGCGGCCCGCGTAAGGTAAGGCTAGGCCTTACGCGGCCCGCGTCAACACGCGGTCAAACTATAGCTTAGCTGAGTCGTTGAGTAGGTCCGCCACGATGTCGACACGTGTCGGCTCAGGAATGTGCCACCATTTAGAACACGCGCGGCCCGCGTCAACTTAGACGAGGTCTTACGCGGCCCGCTTGAACTAAAGGATTCAGCGGAGTCCGGTCAACACTCCCATACGGCCCGCGTAAGATGTTGGGGTGGGTTTATGCGGCCCGCCTCAACTTACATTTCAGGTTTTTATTTTATTTTTATAAACTATAACATAATACGGGCTCGGTTTTCGCATACGGGGTGTAATATAAGACGTATTGGGACATTCTAACATATAATAGGGTGTAATAAATATTTATAAGGGTGTTGGTTTTACCGAGGGTTGTTACATTCTCCCCACCTTGTTTTAGAGCTCGTCCTCGAGATCTACTGAAACAAGTGCGGATATTTCCTTTTCATTTCTGACTCGAGTTCCCATGTGTACTCAGGTCCTCTTTTGGAGTCCCACTTCACTTTGACTAGAACTAATATCTTGTGTTTGAGATTCTTGATTTTCCTGTCTTCAATCTGTAGAGGTCTTTCTACAAACTTGAGTTGTTCATTTACCTCTATATCCTTAAGAGGCACTATCAGTGATTCATCAGCTAAACACTTTTTAAGATTTGATACATGAAATACATCATGTATTCCTGCCATTTCCTCTGGCAGTTGTAGCTGATAGGCTACAGGTCCTATTCTTCTAATAATCTTAAAAGGTCCAACATACCTGGGACTTAGCTTTCCCCGTTTGATAAATCTTACCATTCCTTTCCAAGGAGAGACCTTTAACAATACTGTATCTCCTACTTGAAATTCTAATGGTTTGCATCGGTTGTCAGCATAACTCTTTTGTCGATCACGTGCTGCTTTCAGTCGTTCCTTGACTTGAATAATCTTGTCAGTTGTTTCCTGTACTATCTCAGGTCCAAATAGTTGCTGTTCCCCAATTTCTGCCCAACATACTGGGGTTCGACACTTTCGTCCATAAAGTGCTTCGAATGGTGCAGCATTGATACTTGTGTGATAACTATTATTATAAGAAAATTCTATCAAAGGTAAGTGTTCATCCCAATTACCTCCAAAGTCAATTACACAAGCTCTAAGCATGTCCTCCATTGTCTTAATTGTTCTTTCACTTTGTCCATCTGTTTGAGGATGATAAGCCGTGCTTAGCTTTATCTTGGTTCCCATTGCCTTTTGGAAACTTGACCAGAAATGAGATGTAAATCGGCTGTCTCTGTCAGAAACAATTGATAAAGGAATGCCATGAAAAGAAACAATTTCATTTATATACAATTTAGATAATTGTTCCATACTAATTGTTTCCTTCACTGGTAGAAAATGCGCTGACTTAGTTAATCTATCTACAATCACCCAGATTGTATCATTTCCTTTCCTAGTTTTGGGTAATTTAGTAACAAAATCCATTGTTATTAATTCCCATTTCCACACCGGCATTTCCAATTGCTGTAACAAACCTGAGGGTTTCTGATGTTCAGCTTTGACTTGTGAACAAGTTAAACATTTAGAAACATAGACTGCTACGTCCTTTTTCATTCCTATCCACCAGAAATTTTTCCTTAAATCCTGGTACATTTTATCACTTCCTGGATGTATCGTATATTTAGACTTATGGGCTTCTTCTAATATACGATTACGTAGATTTCCTAATTTAGGTATCCACATTCTCTTTTCATGGAATCTCCAAATTCCATCCGTTCCTTGTTTCAATTCTTTTAACATACCTTTTAACTTTTCAGTATCTTCCTTGATAACTGACTATTGTGCTTCTCTTATCTGATCATTTAAATCTACTTGCAGATTTAATTTAAGAGAACGTACCCTTCTTGGATTTTCATGATATTTTCTACTTAAAGCATCTGCCACTACATTTTCTTTTCCTTCATGATACTGTATATCACAATCATAATCACTAAGAAATTCCATCCAGCGTCTTTGTCTCATATTCAACTCCTTTTGCCCGAAAACATACCTTAAACTCTTATGATCAGTAAATATGGTAAACTTACTACCGTAAAGGTAATGTCTCCAAATTTTAAGAGCAAAAATTATAGCTCCTAATTCTAAATCATGGGTTGAATAATTCTCTTCATGATTCTTAAGTTGCCTAGATGCGTAAGCTATAACCTTTTGGCGTTGCATCAAAACACATCCATAACCTACTCTAGAAGCATCACAATAGACTACAAAATCTTCAGTTCCATCTGGTAATGCTAATATAGGTGTATGGGTTAATCTTTGCTTAAGAATTCTAAAGGCTTCTTCTTGTTTTATTCCCCATTCAAACTTAACAGATTTACAGGTTAACTTAGTTAAGGGAATGGCTATTCTAGAAAAATCTTTAATAAATCTTCTATAATAACCAGCCAATCCTAAGAAACTTCTAACCTCAGTTGGTGACTCAGGGGTTTTCCATTTCGTAATTGCCTCGATTTTGATTGGATCTACATGAATTCCTTCATGATTGACTAAGTGTCCAAGGAATTGTACTTGTTCTAACCAAAATTCACACTTTTAAAACTTAGCATAAAGCTTTTCCTTTCTTAACAGACTTAAAAGTGTGTGCAAATGTCTTGCATGATCTTCTTTACTCTTAGAGTAAATTAGAATATCATCTATGAATACGATTATGAATTTATCCAAATATGGCTTACATATTCGGTTCATCATGTCCATAAATGCAGCTGGGGCATTGGTTAAACCAAATGGCATGACAGTAAATTCATAATGGCCATACCTTGTTCTAAATGCAGTTTTAGGAATATCCTCTTCCTATACCTTTAATTGATGATATCCTGACCTTAAATCGATTTTAGAGAAATATCGAGCTCCTTGCAGTTGATCAAACAGATCATCGATTCTCGGTAATGGGTACCGATTCTTAATCGTGAGCTTGTTTAATTCACGGTAGTCAATGCACATACGCATTGATCCGTCCTTCTTTTTAACAAACAATATCGGTGCTCCCCATGGCGACGAACTTGGCTGTATGAATCCATTTTCCAACAATTCATCTAATTGTTTCTTTAATTCTTGCATTTCTGCAGGTGCCAAACAGTAGGGTAATTTGGCAATCGGTGAGGTTCCTGGTATTAAATGAATCCTGAATTCAACTTCTCTATCTGGAGGTAGTCCTGGTAATTCTTCTGGAAAGACATCTGAAAACTGAGATACTACTGGAATATCTTTTAATTCTTTTCCTTTAGTGTTAGTGATTATGGAAATCAAATACACTATAGAACCTTTTCTTATATAACTTGCAGTTTTCATCACAGAAATGAATTTAGTAGACCTAGAAGGTTTATCTCCTTTAATTGTGATCGTTTTACCTTTTTGTGAATTTACACGAATTAACTTTTGATCACATAAAATACTGGCTTTATTGGTTATTAACCAATCCATTCCTAGAACAATATCAAATCCTACCAAATTCATAGGATAAAGATTTGCAATAAATTTCTGATTTGAAATTTCTATACTTGCTCCCTGCAAGATTTCAGAAATTCTAACAGTTTCTCCGTTGGCTGTTTCTACTAGACATTCATGTGGTAGTTTAGTTAATGATTGATTTAGTAATTTGCAAAACGATGTATTAATAAAACTTTGGTTTGCACCAGAGTCAAGTAATACTTTAGCAAAGACATCATTAACTAAAAACGTACCGGCTATGACATCGGGAATCATCCTGGCTTCTTCTGCAGTTAACACAAATGCTCTAGCATTTTTAGTATTCTTGTTATCTGCAGCTGGAGCTAACTTTGGACAATTTGGCCTGATATGACCTTTTTCTCCACAGTTGTAGCATAATCCATTACTGGTTTTCTTCCTGCAATTTTCTTCCTTGTGTACTGGCATCTTACAATGATTGCAGAGAATGGAGCATTTTCCCGAATGCTTTTTCTTGCAGACCTTGCAGTATGTTGCAGAGGTAGAACCTATATTCCTACGATTGTAATTCCCCGAACGGAATTCTTGAGTAAGCCTTTGAGTTAGGTTCCTTCTCTGGTCTTCTTCTCTAGTACGAACTAACTCATCAGTCAAGGTACTTGTTAATTCTACAGCTTCTTCTATGGTTTGAGGTCTAGCTGCCTTGACTATGTGTCTAATCTCTCCAATTAATCCCCAAATATACCGAGAGATTAACACTGGTTCTGGTGAAGCAAGAGTTGGCACTATTCTAGCATATTCGAAAAATAACTTAGTGTACCCTTTGCGATCTACACCAGTCATTCTAAGATTTAGGAATTTGTTTGCTATCTGTTCTTTCTCATTGGGTGGGCAGAATTTCCTTTCTACCTTATTCTTAAATTCTTCCCATTCCATATTATAGGTTTGATCACTTCCTCTTGTCTGGAGGATAGTGTTCCACCATTCTAGGGCTGCATTCTTAAACAGATTAGAAGCAAACAATATTCTATCTTCTTCAGCACACTTGCTTATCCTTAATACTGCCTCAGTCTTTTCTATCCAGCGTAAAGTTGCAATGGCCCCTTCATTGCCTGAGAATTCCATTGGTTTACAAGACCAGAATTCTTTATAAGAACAACCATAAGGCATGGTTCTTCTTCTTTTGGGAATAGGCATTTGAAGTACAGGTCCATTGTTCACACTGTTTTCTGGTTCAACAGGTCGCTTGCTGCTATGTTTACTTTTATTATCAGCATCCTTAACAGTTTGAAGAATAAATGGCATAGCATCTATAATTCCCTGTGCCACTATATGTTGGATAGCACTATTATCCACTTGATTTCCATTGTTATTGTTGTTTGGGTTCTCATTATTCAGATTATCGTCATTCTGAAAATTATCATTCTGGATTTCCGGGTTATTATCCAAATTGACTTGATTTCCTTGGTCGGCCATCTGGATTTTAAACATTTACCCCATATTAAAATCATAATTAATATCTAGTATAATTAATCACATGACACACAATCTAACCAAAAACGTAGATCATTGCTACTTACTCTTTTCATATACTTATCTGTCTATTACACACTAGTACAGAAATAAAGATTACAATACCAACAGAAATAAAATAATAATATGCATCCATACATACATATTTTATTTTATTTTTATTATTTTATTATTACTACTGCTTCCTCCATTCTAACATTCATGGATATGGATTCATCCAGAAATCCATATTGCGCTCATCGTATTTCCATACGAGACGCTCTCCCACCTGACGCATCCTCTCACTGCTTTCTAAAATTTCTTCCCCGAAAGTCCTAAGTTCTTGAACGTTTTCTGCACTCATAGGGGGTGCAGGTTCTCGGACTGGGTTTGAAATCTGGGGTTCTGGTTCCTGATATGGGGGTGACAATTCCTGAAATTGGTAAGGATCCTCTAAAATTTCCCTAATGTAGTTATCTTGGTAATAGGGATCTAAAGGGTCCATACCTTGGTAAACTTCTATGTTCTGTATGGGTGGATAATTCTGAATAGGATAACGTTGCACAAAATCCCTATTGTTGTCCCACCAAGGGTCGTAATTCGGGTCTAGTGGGTTTGGTGCAGGCACTCTAGGGATTTCTTCTGGATTAAAATTATACATCTCTTCTTCCTGATTTTCCTGGTTTTCTATCTCCATAGGTTGTTCTGGGTTTTGTGGTTGTGGGGCTACTAGTTGTTCCAGACTCGGGTCAGCAGCAGTTGTACTAAGATATGGAAATTAGCTAGGCTTCTATTAAGTATCTCTTGAGTATGGGCATATGTCTCTCTCTTAATAGCTGCTAAAGTCCTTTGCTGTTGCAATTTCCTCATTCTTTTTCTACGAGCAAAAGCTTCTTTACTGAACCATCCTCGTTTCTTAGTAGGAAATGGTTCTTCAGATTGAGCTCTAAAAGCAAATATTCCATCCTCCTGATCAGCAACATACCCCGAGAGGGCAGGCTGTGATGATGTACTTTCACTCTTAGGTGAATCAGATAACTGACTATTCAGATCTGATGGTCCTTGATCACTCATACTGAAAACTAACAAATAGTCAAATAACACATAACACATAATTACAATTATGCACATATTTCCGTAATTTATTTCCTAACACAAAATTTCAAAAGCTTAAGTGTCAGCAGAACACTTCTTTGGCTCAGACCAGTGGCTAGGCTCTGATACCACCTTCTGTCACAACCCCCGATCCCTGATCCCCGGGAACGGGCGGACGTGATCACATAGTTCGGTGGTATCAGTTTGTTTAGTCTTGCAGCGGAATTTACATCAGGACCGTAGTTAGGAAATGTTTATCAGAGTAAAACCACCTCATTTTATATTAATAATCACATGGGTAAAACCCAAGTTTCTTATTACAATACATTATTAGGGACAAACCCTAATTTTATTGAATTTAAAACATCGTTTATTAGGTAACTTTTATAGCCACATTTTCCCAAGCCTTCAGTGCTCTCCAGCTGGCTTTTTACTAATTGGCTGTCACATTGGGTTACCTGAAACATGTTTTAAAAATATTTGTCAGTGGGAAATACTGGTGAGTGAATCCCAATTTAATCAAGTTTAAAGTCACAGTGAACAGTATTGAGAGTGATCACTTTGTTTATGTCTACACAATTACTCCATTTGGTACTATCAATCCTGACTTATGGGTCATATTACCCATTGGCTAACTCATTGTCCAATGGTAACGCATTGTCATCCCGACTTACTACTCGCAAGTAGTACAAAATTTTGTATACAAAACCCCAACATACCGGCAGTAATTGAATAACTACAAAGACTCAATTACTGCTAATTTTCATAGTAAAACATTTAAGGTTTGGTAAAACATTACCAAAAATATTAACAAAAAGAGGATAACTCACATTGCTGTCTTAGGCTTTTCGTATGGGTTTCCTGGGTATAATCTATAATTTATACAAATGTACATTGGTTAGTACCATAACCCTTTGAAATTATTAATGATACCCTCCCCGAGACGGCATTCCAACAACTACGTCGGGCAGAACCACGACAGTTGTTACGGAACCCTAAATCAATCGGGCAGCGTAACTATTATGAAACCAGGGTTATAATACTTACAACAGAGCAGAACCTCGCTAATTTGGGGTATAGTACCTGACTATAATTCCTCTACTACAGAAATGGTGATTCGAGATTGAAATGTGAGCGACGAAAATTGTAATCCGATGCCATCTATTTATATGGTCTGATACTGACTCTGAGGCGGCCCGCGTAAGGTAAGGCTAGGCCTTACGCGGCCCGCGTCAACACGCGGTCAAACTATAGCTTAGCTGAGTCGTTGAGTAGGTCCGCCATGATGTCGACACGTGTCGGCTCAGGAATGTGCCACCATTTGGAACACGCGCGGCCCGCGTCAACTTAGACGAGGTCTTACGCGGCCCGCTTGAACTAAAGGATTCAGCGGAGTCCGGTCAACACTCCTATACGGCCCGCGTAAGATGTTGGGGTGGGTTTATGCGGCCCGCCTCAACTTACATTTCAGGTTTTTATTTTATTTTTATAAACTATAACATAATACGGGCTCGGTTTTCGCATACGGGGTGTAATATAAGACGTATTGGGACATTCTAACATATAATAGGGTGTAATAAATATTTATAAGGGTGTTGGTTTTACCGAGGGTTGTTACATTGCCCCCCCCCCCCCCCCCCCCTTAGAATATTTTATTCCCTTATCACCATAACTATTGGTTTTAATCAAGTTTAACCCCCTTGTAAGTAAATCTTTTTTTAAATATAAAACTACATCATAGTATTTTCTTTTCTATAAGAAAAATACTATCTTGCCAATATAAACTTCGTTTAGAGACTAAATATTTACATTAAAAATGTATTTTAATCTCATTAAAAAAGGGGGATGGTATAATATGTTTCTTTTAAGTCAGTCCACACCTTAGAAGCTAATTTAGAAAACACTTGTCCTAAAAACAACTCTTATGAAACAAAATTTAACAACCAAGTAAGAACCACAGAGTTGCACCTATCCCACTGATTAGCCAAAACAGGATCATCTTCATATTTTACACATTTACCATATATGAACCCATATTTATTTTTAGCCTCTAAAGTCAGTTTCATAGCACTAGACCAGACACAATAGTTCTCAGTTCCTTTCAACTTAATACTCACAATAGTCAAAGCACTAGAATCACCAGAGTGCAAATAAAAAGGGTCACCAATATCTAACTTACTTATGAGAGTAACAGAAAGGCCAGCATGATCACCCATGATAATAGCACAACAGATAACAGAACAACAAGATAAAGATCACAAAATAAATAGACAATAGATAAACCCTAAGGCGAAGCTGTGTCAGGAACCAGATTCTAGGATCGTCACTCAGTGGTGCCTAGACAGGCCTTTACACATGAGCCAACAACTAAGAAACAAACAGAACCAATACACAATATAGACACAAGAAGACAATATCAAGACACAACAAATAACAAAAACACATAACATACACAAGAAGTAGCAATCAACAGATAAACCGGTCCTCACTACCCCGGTATCACTAGACCAATCAACAAATAAAATCGGTCCTTACTACCCCGGCATTAACTAGATCAACAACAAATAATAAAAAACCGGAGATAAGACAATAACAATCTTATAGAAGCGTTTAACTCCCTCCAAATAGATTTGAGTTTGTAACCTTCTAGGGTTACGAAAACACAGATCGGAAAAACAAGTCACAACCTGGTCAGTTTGCCCTATAATCAACAAGTGATTATAAAGACCAACACAGATCTTCTTAGCACCTCCAAGATCGCAAAAACTCCTCAGCTACACACCAAACCCTAGATCTAGGGTTACAGCTCCAGTATCAACACAAGCCAACAATCCAACTGGTTTCCAAGATCAAAAACCCTAACACACAAAACAAAACAAAACAAAACAAAACAAAACAACAAAAGAGAAAAAGACGAAGCGAAAGAAGAGGAACAAGAGCAATAATGCTCTGATACCATGAAAACTTTAACAAAATCACAGATATAACAACAGGAATAGCGACAAAACAGTGGACAAAATCTTATTTAACCCAAACTAGAAAAAGACCCCCCAAATGCTCTAGATCTTACTGAAAAAGTAAGATCTCAAAGATACAAGATCCACAGATCAACCGATAATCATCAACAGATGATTATCTATAGCAATACAAACACAAATCTCTCACAATACAACTAAAAGATTCATAAGAACAAGAAGACTATAACAAACCCTAACAGAGAGACGAACAGACCGAACAAAAAAGAGAGAGAATGAGGCGTATCCAGAACCTTCATCTCTTTTATACCAGCACCAACGAAATTTACACTTTAAACCTCCAACAATATCCAGAGATGATCGCACCCCCTGAACTCTTATATATCCAGTCCCTCAATTGTAACAATTTGTCCAACACAGCCCCTCAACTTATCTTGAAATAAACTTTGAAACAATAATAACTTGTGACACATATAACACAACATAACATATGAATGATATTTATTCAATATAACCATAGGTTATATTTTTAACAGGTACTAATTGTGGAGTGGTGGTGACAATGGTTTTGATGTCATAAACAATGCTTATAAATAGTTTAACTCATTTGGTTTTTTTAAGTTAATAGGTTTTATATTAGTTGCATCTTTTGATTCGTTGGCTAATTCGTATAGATCAAACTTTCTCTTTGACAATTTTGAGGTGACCAAATAATCACCGGTGCCATTTTGATATACATGATACTATGTCACTATGATAGTAAAGTTGTAAATAAGTGTATCAACTAAAGGCCTGAATCCGGGTGGGCCGAGATTGAAGACAAAAATCTAACTTTGATTGGAATTTCACGATTTCGTCTTCCTCAGTATTATATATTTAGTGCAAAGATCAAATATAAATAATTTTAACATACAAAACGTACGAACTGAAAGTTTTGCTGAAAAATGCGATGACATTTTTGTAATTATTAGTAATTATCAAAATTACTCTACAAATGACCATGTAGAGTAATTTTGGTCTTTTGTAGAGTAATTTTGATCTTGTAGTGTAATTATAAAAATTACTCTACAAGTGTATCAATATTACTCTGCATCAAAATTATTCTACAACTGAATCAAAAAAACTCTGCATCAAAATTATTCTACAACTGAATCAAAATTACTCTGCAAGTTTATCAAACAATATACAATTCAAAATTACTCTGTAAATGATGTTGAGTAATTTTGTAATTTTTTTTAGCATTTAGTTATGAAGTTTAGTTTTATTGTTTAGTTTTTAGCATTTTTTTTTGGGGCGGAGGGGGGGGGGGGGGGTTAGGTTTTTTTTAGTTTTTTTTTTATCAACATGACACCCTTATAGTCGTCTCATGTTTAAATGTGTGTAGTTTGCTCTCGCTCTTATGTCCTCTACTTTTACCTGAAAAACGGTTGATGTGAAATTATAATAGATTGTACCTCGCCTAAACCTATTAATTTCTTTGTTAAGCACCCAACCTGCTTATATATGTATATAGAGTTAGGGTAAAATGAAAATTTGTATGAGTTAAAAGAACAAGGGAACTAATAAGAGCCCTTGATTTATAACCCTTGATGGCTTTGATTAACTTTCACATGATATGCTTTTTGTCTTACATGGATTAGAATAAAAAAACAAGAGTAAATTAGTTTTTGAGTCTCAATAGTGGTTTTAACTACTTAAGTAAAAAATCAAAAAGTTTAACGCTATGAGTTCCTAACCTCTCATTTTAACGTTTTGAGTCCAATTTTTAACACTTGTACTTTTGATTTTGAACTCAAGTGGTTAAAACACTAAAACACAAGAACTCAAAACGTTACAAAATGAGTGATTAGGGACGCAGGGCGTTAAACTTTTTGATTTTAGACTCAAGTGGTTAAAACTACTAAAACACAGAGACTTAAAAGTAATTTACTAAAAAACACTTTTTTGTACAAAAAGGGCAATATGGTAGAGTTTTTTTTTTTTTTTTTTTTTTTTTTTTCCCATAGTAGTGTTGGAGAAAAACTATTTACCATTTTAGTGTTCCTTAAAAACAATTTACTAAAATAGTATTTTCATTAGTTATTATTAATTTTCTCATTGTCTCATTTATTTATTGGATTAAAAAATTTAAAAAAGACACATTCTCTTCCCACGAGTTGATTCAATTATCTTTGTTCTTTTATTATATATTTTTAAATCTTTTAATTTAATTAATTATATATTTTTATTTTAGTTTTTTCCATCATTTAATTGCACTAGAACAATGAAATATCTAGCATAACAAAGCTAATATAACATTAAAATGCAAAATATAAACAAAAGTAAAAATGTCAAATAAAGTTGAGTAACTATCGATCTCAATGTCAAACAAATTAAAAGAAGATGTGTCAAAAAAAATCAACCGACTTAGTGAACATTATTCATTCTTCTAAGCTTAGATGAAAATCTTGTCCGAATTATGACGAGGTTGTCTACAGATTCCACAAAACAAAGTCTTTTTCCCATCCTTTAAAATTCATTCCATTTAGTGATCAATATTAATATCCGAATTTTACTTTCAAATACTGCACTGTACCGAGCATTTTCGATATTAACACCGGTACCCATATTGGGCATTACCTCATCCCTAAACAAAACTTCAATTTAGACCTCTTGCATAAATTTTTGATAGGCAACAAACAAATAGACCGTACTTTTCTTCAAACCAAAAGGAACTTCTTTGTTAGGCAACAAACAAATAGACTATACTAAATTACCCATGTGTAATAAAATTTAACTGAAAAATTTAACTGGGTTAGGCTCAAAGAACGTAACTTGCAACAAAATTCCCTATAAAGGGAAAAACCTGTCAAAATTCGTTGAAAATGACACCGTCTGAAAAGTGATATATAGATAAAGCACAAAACTTGTAATTTTTTCATTCATTTTCTTCACTTACAAAACAAACAAAGAAACCAGCTAATGAATTTTACATAAAAAGACTATACGCTGATACCAACTAGTGAATTTTGCATAAAAAAACTATGCTGTCACTTTTCTTTAATTGAGAAAAGAAGTGAACGCATAAACTAATTGTAATTTGACTCAAAGACTAACTTAAATAATAAACAAGTTAAAGGGAATTCAAATAATCCATTAAAAACTAAACAATACATAGCGTAATCACTTTTGATTTTCTACTTTGTTAGACCATCCCACCTCCAGTGATATGTGTTCCTTCTTTTTCTATTCATTTTTTTTTCACCCTAAAATTATTGTTGTGGTTAAAAAAAAACCCAATTACAGAGAAAATGAAGATCAAACGTAGATTGAATTTAACTATACATGGTTGTGTTGCATAAGATTTATTAAAATGGTTGAGTTGATTTAATTTACATAAATAGTATTGAAAATGGATGTGTAAATTTAATTTACATTACCTTTTTAGGCTTTACATCATGTGTGTAACTTTTTTTTTTTTTTTTATGGATTTTATCAATTTAAACAAAAAATGCACCAATCACAATAAAGTTGAACAAAAATCAAATACATGTAAAAAAATGCAAGAATATTTTAAATTAATAAATACACATGTAACAAACTATTTAATATTTACGTTGACGTAAATATTAAATATTTACAATGACGTAAATCCCAAACACTTTTCTCGTTTACAACAATGTAAAAAACATTTACAGCAATGTTAACCGAACATACATGTAGAAAATATAACGCTTTTCTAACATTTACCGGAACGTAAAACAACGAAAATCCCAACCAATCTACAAAAAAAAAAGTATCATAAACTAACTAGATAATTGAAAAGAAACATTACAGAGCAAAAATGAGAAACACAATAAAATTTACAGTTATTGTAAATCGCTAGAAGAAGGCACGTGTAAATCACCAATCCCGAACCACAATCTACTACGGGTATATTTGGTATGAAGCTTTTAGGAGGTTCTAGCTTTAATCTTTTAAGAAAAAACTCCTACTCAATAAAAAAAACTTGTTTGGTTGAAGGAGCTTGAAACTTTTAGCAGAGGCGGATCCAGCATATAACAAGGGGCAACCCCCGCTACGGCTTGGCGCTACGGCGGTAATGTAAAATTAGTGTAAATTTTGGAAAAATATAACGTTTTTTCGATTTCGTTACCGCTTTTTTATAAAACGTTACGGCTTGGCGGATTTTCTACCGCTTTTTTATAAAGCGTTACGGCTTAGTGGATTTTCTAGATCCGCCACTGGCTTTTAGATTAGGAGCTTGAAGTTTTTGTTTGAACGTTCCTACTAGTAGCGTTTAAAAGGAGTTACAAACTTTTAGAAAAAAAAAGACTATTTTAACCTCTAATGATAATAAACTTTTTAGTTATGTCTATTATGATAATTTTATACATTTTATTAAAAGCTCCAGCTATTCTGTTAAACACCTAAATATATCTGAAAAGCTACAGTTACCAGCTTTTAGCCACCAACTACTTTTGCCAAACATACCTAATTTACACCAACATAAAACTTAGCCAAAACAACAACCTCACTTGTAAAAATAATGTTCTAAACGAACCTATCATTTACACCAACTTAACCGTCACCTCAATCAACAGAAGACAAACTTTGTGACGGACTCCATTTACCATGCCCAGTTATAATAAACCTACAATTAGGCAACAGGAATATATTTTTCTTTTTAAATATGAATAAAACAAATGTTTTTCTCATTTAGAATCACAGTAAAACACATTTTCAGCAATGTAAAACCAACGAATATTTAAACCATTTAAACCGTAAACCCAAGGAGCATACAAAACTGACTTGTTTGTGTAAATTCAAAAATTTTAAAATGTGCAAGAGGGTTAGAATGGTGGTTGGGTAAATTTTATGTCTCGTTCAGTGTATAGATCCTGCAAGAACCTGGTTCAAGCTTAGTAACACTTTACGAGTCCGAGCGGGCATTACCCACCACGGGAGCAGTGCAAACCGCTTGAACCCCTTATCTATAAACTACTATTAAAACTTTAAACCAACCCTGCGAGAAGTGTATCCCAGCTGACTCAGGCCAAAGAGTTGAGGGTGATCGTTGCCTGAAAGGGGCCCACCACTTTTCACATTAATAACTTAATTATCTTTCAATAATCCGACCTTGTGGGACTGTATCCCTGCTGACTCAGACCACTAGGTTGAGGGTAACGTCTCATTCACAAGAAGGGCCTACTACTATAACTAAGATAATCTCATAAAATGCCCAAAGTGCGGTAATCATTAAAATGGTAAAGATAAGTTGGAACCAAGTGATTCATTCTTGTCTATCTGTTTTTCCTTCATTTTTATTTTTTATTTCTGTTTTTATTTTTCATAGCTTTAAAAATCTTTTCAAAGTTTGGTTCGATTAGACGTTAACGATAAGCCGGTATTAAAAGTTATTGTGTCGTTGGACGACCTCGGTATCTTGCCATCACTATACTATGTCCGCGATGGGTGCACTTGTCATAGCGTGTGTGTAGAGTGATAGTATAATATCGTGTTTTATAAATTTAAAACTTATTCAGCAAGTAAAAAGATATACACACCCGTATGCACGTCACATACAAAACTGACTTGTTTGAGTAAATTCAAAAAATTTAAAATCTGGGGAAAAAAACACATGCCTAATAAAATATGATGGTGGAATTAAAAAAATAAACAAACGGCTATCAAAATTCAAAACCACTTTCTTTGAGACTTTTTGGTGGATACAAATTAAATAAACAAACAAAATAAAATATCGAGTTGGATTATGAGTTGTCATCATACCTTTGTAGCCTTCGAAATGCAAAAAATTCCTTTCTTAAAA
Source organism: Helianthus tuberosus (assembly GCA_030545235.1). Taxonomy (NCBI): domain Eukaryota; kingdom Viridiplantae; phylum Streptophyta; class Magnoliopsida; order Asterales; family Asteraceae; genus Helianthus; species Helianthus tuberosus. The sequence continues at coordinate 22,073 of JARYGA010030890.1, forward strand.
TAATAAAATATATGCATTTGTAAGCAGGGCACTGATAAAAAACGCATAATCTACCCATTAGCTTTAATCGGCCGGCGGCTTATGTCCATTGACCTTCAAAACCACTTTTCTTGAGATTTTTTTGTGCATACAATCTTAGATATTTTAGTGTAATCGGGGATTAACTTGGTGATCAAAGCGAATAATAATACACATCAAGCAAGTTAGGAGGTGCGGGAGTGCACGCTTGTTTGAGTTATTATAATTCGAAGTGTACGGGCGGAGCCCGTACTCTACGAGGGTTCCAAGGGGGCAGCGCCCCTGGGAGCAGGGTCCAAGGGGCGGCAGCCCCTGGCTGGGGTCGAGCTGCATCAGAAAATTTCATTAAATTGCCTTAATGAAACTACATCAGAAAATTTTATTTTCTGGAATTTGTCACATTTTCGAAATAATAAAAAATGGCAGTTTTTTGGCAATTTTTGTCTGAAAATAGAGATAACTGCCTAATGACAGTTACATCCCAAAAAACCCAAATTTCGTAGACAGTTTTTGGTTGCTTCTTCCTGGTTCAAAAATTCACAGACACACAAACATACCCTGGTTCAATTTCTCATAAAATCAGAGTTGTATCCGATTGAATTTTTCTGGTGAACCACCGAAATAATTTGATCTGAGAGTGATTACACGACTCTCTGATCATCCGGCAAACTGAAATTACCCAACATACAAACCAAATGACTGTGATTTTCTCAAGATAAAAAAAAGAAAACCAAGAATTTTGGACAGGAAACATATGGTGAATCTGAAAGAAAAAAGATTTCCCTTGTTATTGTCATAAACATATCTGGTGGATCTGAAAAGTCTATGCCGGTTTCGTTTGGATATTCAGGTTGATACGGTGGCCGAAATGTGTTTTTCTTTGGGGGGGGGGGGGTTAACGAAAAAGCCTGTACCCAGCCCATACCCATTAGGCTTCGGGTATACCGGGCCCGTATTTTTCGGGTTTCGTGTATATCCGTCGGGCTTGGGCTTTTTTGTCATCTCTAAGAGATATACGATCTAAGAGGAGAGAGAAAAATAAGGGGTAAAATGTCAAAATTACCTTTCAAGATGTTATTTCCTCTTGATGATATGTGTTTTAAGTGGTTGAAATGAGTTCTTGAGTTCTGGAAGTAGTTCTTCCTTAATCCGTATCCTAGGGCATTATTTATATACTATAGAGTTGTAACATTTTTAGGCATTAGAACTTGTACTTTCTGCTTATAAAGTTGAACATTGTTTGCATAAGCTTTGTTTTGTGCAAATGTTGTACTTGGGCATACAACCTACTCAGCCCACTATGCCTTTACTCAAGTCTCCACAACTGCTCGTATCTTCACCCTCGTCTCTTTCATCCATCACCACGTTACATCATCTCCCACCTCCCGCCCGGCTAACTTTCTTGCCTACATCGGTGATGGATTCAACGACGCGGAGGTGGTTGTAGATCGGCACGATAACTTCTAGGTCGGCGACGGTTGTAGATCGACAATAGATCGGCGACGGCAACCCCTAAGCCAGCTCAGTAATGGTGTTGAGTGGTTATGGACGAAGCAAGGCATCATAGAGGATTTTCGGTCAAGTTGAACTTCCGGCGACCAAACCTAGGGTTCCGGCAAAGTTCCGATGAACCCCCACCGACCGGCGAACCTCCATTTCTCCGTGAACGGAATGCATCTGTATATTAATATCTTATATTTTTATCGCTTTGCCTCATGTAAGCTTCTTCAAGTTCCGTTTTGTATTTCTCAATTTCATTTTTAATTTCAGTGATGTTTTTTTGTGAGTTTGTGCCCAATTTTGAATACGGGTTTATTGCTTTTATAGTCTAGATAACTATCATTATCGATTCAATGTAAGCATGTAACTATCTTATGTTCTTTATATTACGATGAATCAAGTAACAAGTTTTGAATTTAGTGTGTTGACATTATGATCCACTGATGTTTTAATATATTGCTGGAGTTGTGTTTTGCACTCCAGGCACTGTTTCATACATTTACATAGTGTCATCCTGCAGATTAGCTGTTGAATGATTGGCTCATTTGTGTATATTTAGGGTGATTTGGGCTACCTAACATTGTCTGCGTTCTCGGGCGGTAGGATGACCTTTGGTCATTGAGTTACCCGGGTAGCCAGGCATTTATTCATTTGCCCTTAAAAAAACATGAAATGCTTTTATGTATTCATAAATTGCTTGAAGTTGATGCTTTTAAATGTTGGTTCTTAAAGTTAATGTGGTTGATGCTTGAATTTCTTTTTAATGAAATCTGCATGTCTCTACACTTTGATTTCCACATTGCACCATCACTATACCCTTTGTAATTATAATTGTCTTTTCCACAACTTAAATTACACGCGGATATATATGGAGGGGTATCTCCCTATGGTTTATAGTGATTACTTGAAGAGCATGGTCGAGTAACACTCTGTCGTTACGGCCTGTTATGCTTCATCGGAGCAACAAATCACAGGACCCGCCGCAACGCGGCGAGGTGCTACTTCTAGTTGTTACATATAAATGAAGGCATATTTGATCATGCCATGATGACTTTTTTCTAAGTTTTTAGTCCGTTTGTAATGATTGTAAGGGGGTAGGGGTGGTTATCACTCACCACCCATTTATCACTCACAACATCCAATCAATTTCTGCCATGTCATCAACCATTATTCCATCACTCACACCATTTTTAGTGGAAATGCCCATCACTCACAACACCCAACAATAAACCCTGACACTCCCTCACATCCTTCCATTTATCACGCGTCAATTTTACCACGGAAAGTATTTATCACGCGTTAATTTTGTAGGGTGGCGGGGGTTTGTTTGCATTTATCACGCGTGGAAGAATTTCATCACGCGCAAAAATATCCTCACCCCAGGTCCCCTAATAATGTTTGGGTCATATTGGTTGACTTGAGTTCAAGGTGGCTCGTGGGACTCATGCAAATGAAGATGCTATTGTCTCCCACTCTTAAAACTTAATAAATGCATTAAAATATGGTTATAGAAAGTAGAGTAAATTACAAGTTTTGTTATTTATGTATGTATCTAATTGCAGACGGTGTTCTTTGTCTTTAAATTTGATGAGTTTTGTCCTTAACGTTTCAAAATCTCGCACGTTATGTCCTTTAACCATAACCTAGTTAGATTTTTTTGGTTAAATCAGATTACACAGAGACATTTTAGTCTTTTACCCATTTATTTAAATATTATTTTAAAAAAGAAAACAAAATATTTTTAAAATTATTATTATTATTATTATTATTATTATTATTATTATTTATAGCGCTCTCTCTCTCTCTCTCTCTAGCACTACCACCGCCATCAACCCATCATCACCCTCCACCGCCGCCGCCACCACCACTGTCATCAAGATCTCCAACTGCCTCACACAACCACTGTTGCAGCCCCTAATCACCTCCTACAACCATCGTCGCCCCTAACCCACCTCACACAACCACATTCGCTGCCCCTAACCCACCTCCCACAACCACCACTGCTCTTAACCCACCTCCCACAACCACCGCCGCCCCTAACCCATACGACTATTAAAAACCTAGACAACATTTAATTAAAAAATAATTCCATTTTGAACATACACAAAGGAAATTGTTGTGTCAAAATTTGAAAAAGTCAATTGTTTGACCTACCCTGGTCACCTCCATTGATATTTAAATACATTTAGAATCCGAGTCAAGTCACCTCTCTATCCTCTTCTGTGACAACTGGCACAAAACCAGTAATTTTCGTACAGTTTTAATTATTATTTTATATCTGCAATTATGTGCTTAAATGTCAACATTTTCTGATTACATGCTATACATGTGAATTCATGCACGTTTTATACTTCAAATATTTCTTTATGCATTACTTTAAGCGTTGCGTCAGAAAGACTAGTAAACTCACCGGTAAGACATTGTGTCAGCAAATCTGCAGAAAGCAGTCAGACACTAGAATTAGGGCCTAGGAATAGGTCCAACATCTAAAATATTAAAACCCAAGTATGGATACAAGGGTTAGCATATAAACTTTCCGGAAGCTAAACTATGCACTAAAAAGCACCCGAAACTCACTTTAAACGCTGAAATCAGCATAATTCAGCTATAATCATCTATTTAACACAATAATATCATGCAAAATTTACGTTTTATTATCCAAAATAACTTACAAAGTGTCGGGAATTGAAACTGTCACAAAAGGTACTTTAAACTTAGTGAAACTGGGCAATTCAGCACTTTAACGAATCGTAACGAACCAAACAACCAGACAATAACCGGGACGTCAAAATTTGACTAGAAGTAATTTTTTAATGATATTAAACTAGTATTGGTGCTAGAATACCTTAAAAATCATAAAAACACCTAAACATACTTAAACTAACTTAAACCCCCTCGTTTGCACTTTAAACCTTTAACTTTCCAAATTTTACACTTTACCCCCTTCACCCATGGCCGGCCCCTATGGGCCCCACTTCCCCTTTATTATTTTATATAACTTGGTCCCCTAACTAGAGTGCAAGATATCTTTAACAAGATCTTGTTGTTGGAACTTTTTTTTATAAAAACCAAGGGTAGTCTTCGTTGTCCATTTATCATAAAAACTCATCATCTTCTTCCCCTTCTCCCTCTTTGATCTCGACTGAAACACACACCCATACACACCTCATTGTAACTTCATTACAAGGCAATCTAAGGCTACTAGGAGGTGTATGGAGGCCATCTAAGAAGGTGTAAGGTGCTAGAAGTGGAAGGACCTCACTTTGGAGCTTTTAACCACTTGATTTCTTCCTTGTTCATCATCTTCATTCTTGTGCCACTTCCCTAGCCATTAGAGATAGTAGTAAGCTTCTTGATCACTAAAATAAGTCATGTTTATGTTATGTACAAGTTCCTCCATCTAAACAACTTAACTTCTAATGATAAAAATGAAAAGATCTAACATATTTATGAAGAAAACAAGTGATTTCATGAATTTTTAGTCTATGTAATAAAGTTGTTGATGCTATATCTTGTGTTTATGTTTAGATCAAGTATGTTAAATCTTAGATCTAACAAGTTTAAGCATGGATCTTGAAGGATCCATGGTTAAACTTGAAGATGAACATATGAAGCATTATGTGAACATGAAAAATGGATTCTTACACATAAACTTGTAATCTTGAAGTAATGAAGTGTGTGTTAAACTAATTTTTGAAAATAAGATCTATGAAAAGTTTGTTAAAAGTTTAACACAAAGCTTGTTTATGAAAGATCTAAGGTTATTAAGCATGGATCTTGAAAGATTCATGGTTAAACATGATGTTAAAAATAATGATCTTTCTAATAAACATAAAAGTGGTTTTAGAACATGATTTACAAACTTTAAAGATCATTAAACTCATGGATGAGTTGGTTAATGAAATAAAGTTTCACATAAGTTTGTTTAAAATACTCAAGAACACTTATTTTTGGAGAGACCATAATATGTTTAGTGTAGATCTAAAAGACTACATATTTTTAACAAGAAACAAGTTCACCATGATGTTTCATATGGAAAAATTAGTATATGTTGTTGATGATTATTGTTGGAAAATTATTTTGGTGTTGAAAAGAAAATAAACACATGTTTTGAAAACATGGGAAACCTCCATTTTTAGGGGAAACTATGTCAAAAACTTTACAAAATTTTGACACTTACAAAAATAAGTTGTGGTAAAACTTATTCCCTAAAAATTCACCTAAAAATATTTACCAAGGTTTCCCTAATTTTTGTGTAAAATTACAAGTCAATAAATGGTGATTTCTTCAAGTTTAAAATTAATATTAAGTATATATATTTTTAGGGAAAATATATATATTTCGTGATCACCAAATTTTATGCTAAGTGTATATTATGTGTATTATATGTAGTAGTGTATTAGGAACTTGAAAATACACTAAATACTCCCATGGAGTATGAATACAAAAATACACATACAAATACATGAGAATACATAGGTATACAAGTATACACAAAATTTCTCACAAGGAAATACATGAATAAATACAAGAAAATATATTTATGAAAATATATTCCTTAACATATTATTGAATTTGGACACTATGGACTTAAAAATATATTTTTGGACAAAAATATATAACCTATACCAAGTATTGGAATTTATACAAAAATCGGGTGGATATCAAGAATAACCATATATGTATTTATTAGCATGACAAAATAGATATATTTCATACAAGTCTTAAAAATATATTATTTTTAAGAAATATAATTCCGGAAAGTAATAAAAATCAAAGTATTGATTTTTGGTGAATAATACAAAAATACACAAGTATTTACCTAAAATACAAGTGTACTTTCCTAAGAAATACTTGTACAAAAATAATATTGAAAATATTATTTCGCAAAATACTTATAATTATTTTTGGAAAATAATATAAGTAACATACATGGAAAGTTAAAAATATAAATTATTTTTAACACTTACTACTTTGACAAAAGACTTATAAACAAGTATATATTTTAAGAGTGAAATATATATTTACAATACATACTCAAAAGTGCACGACACAACGTACGGGCAAGACCCGACAAACAAGGGCACGACCCTCACGAAGATTGAACATACAAAGAACATGAACATAAACAAAAGATGGTGACTTGTACTTGTGTAATACAAGTCTAGTGACTAACATTAATAGAACACGTATAGGTCACGACGCTACAAAACCAACCGGTGAAGTTTGCCGTGCAGGATACGCAAAGTTGTGAGTTCATGTCCCCACTTTTAAACTTTTACTTGTTTTCTAAACTTGGGGAAATAACATGTACTATGGTATGATGATTACTAAAACTAAGGAATGATACTATAGATCATGTCATGAATAGGGTGCCATAAGCACCATTAATCAATTACATACTCAGACAGCGAAACAAAAGGTTAGATCTAATGGGTTTCAGACAACCACACTCTTGGCCACTCTTTCACCAAACAGTGCTTTTGTGTCTCTAGTCGTGAATCGACAGTCGTGGATCGACAAGTAAAAATGCCTATGGTTTGGATTCTTCCTATGTCGTTACATATGTTAGTGGCCTCGCGAACCATTAGCGATCTCGTATTCCTTACATTTACAGAAATACTTATTTCATACAATTACATACCATGTTTTCCATAACGAATGCTTAAATGTTTTCATAAATCTTGTAACAACCCTTGGTAAAACCAACACCCTCATAAATATTTCCGACACCCTAGTATGTCCCAATATGTCTTTAAATACACCCCGTATGTGAAAAACCGAGCCCGAAATATGTTATAACATATAAAATAAATTAAAAACAATAAATATTAAGCTGAGGCGGGCCGCGTAGATCCACCCCAAGATTTTACGCGGGCAGTATGAAGGTCTAGACCTGATTCGTCTGATTTCTTTAGTTCAGGCGGGCCGCGTAAGCCTTAACTTACATTTACGCGTGCCGCGTAGGATCAAGATAGTGGCGCAGCCCGGTGTTGACACGTGTCGTGCAACGTGTTGAACCTAGTCATGACCTGGATCAGCTACGCCTAGACCCCTAAGCCAAACGGGCCGCATAAGCCCAGCCCATGTTTTACGCGGGCCACAAGAGGACCAGATTTCAGCCCTATATAAGAAGGCCTCGGGATTTCATTTCAACTCGTTCATTTCTGTTTCTCAATCTCGAAATCTCTGACAATAGGCATAATTTTCAAGTATAATACCCCCTAATTAGCGAGGTTCTGCTCCGTTGTAAGTATTATAACCCCAGTTTCATAATAGTTATGCTGCCCGATTGATTTAGGATTCCGTAACAACTGTCGTGGTTCTGCCCGACGTAGTTGTTGGAATGCCGTCTCGGGGAGGGTATCATTAATATTTTCAAAGGGTTATGATACTAACCAATGTATATTTGTATAAATTATAGATTATATCCAGGAAACCCTTACGCGAAGTCTAAGATAGCAATGTGAGTTTATCCTCTTTTTGTTAACCTTTTTGGAATATTTTACAAAACCTTAATTGTTTTACAATGTGATTAAGCGGTGATTGAGTCTTTGTAGTTCTTCAATTACTGCCAGTATATTGGGGTTTTGTATACAAAATTTACGACTTGCGAGTAGTAAGTCAGTACGACAGTACATTAGAATTGGATAACGAGTGAGCCAATGTGTAACTTGACCATAGCCATAGATCCGGTCGAGTGGCAAGTACTGAATGAGTAATTGTGTAGAAATAAACAATGTGATCGCTCTCAATACTTTCTTAATTGATAAAATGTTTCTTGATTAAACTGGGATTCACTCACCAGTATTTCCGACTGACAAATGTTTTTAAAACACATTTCAGGTAACACAATGTGACAGCCAATTAGTAAAAAGCCAGCTGGAGAACACTGAAGGCTTGGGAAAAATGTGGCTATAAAAGTTACCTAATAAACGATGTTTTAAATTCAATAAAATAGGGTTTGTCCCTATAAATGTATTGTAATAAGAAACTTAGGTTTTGCCCATGTTATTATTAATATCAAATATGGTGGTTTTACTCTGATAAACATTTCCTAACTACGGTCCTGATGAAATTTCCACTGCAAGATTAAATAGCTGATACCACCAAAAATCCGAGCTCGCGTCCGCCCGTTCCTGGGATAGATAAGGGATCGGGGGTTGCGACAGAAGGTGGTATCAGAGCCTAGCCACTGGTCTGAGCCAAAGAAGTGTTCTGCTAACACTTAAATTCTATATTTTGTGTTAGGAAATAAATTATGGAAATACGTGCATAACTGTATTTATTTGTTATGTGTTATTTGACTATTTGTTAGTTTACAGTATGAGTGATCAAGGACCCTCAGACATGAATCGTCAGTTGTCTGATTCACCTAGGAGTGAAGGTACCTCATCACAGCCTGCCCTTTCTGGGTATTCTGCTGATCAGGAAGAAGGAGTGTTTGCTTTTAAAGCTCAATCAGAAGAGCCATTCCCTCATAAGAAACGAGGATGGTTCAGTAAGGAAGCATTTGCTCGTAGGAAGAGAATGCGAAAGTTGCAACAGCAAAGAGTTCTAGCAGCTGCTAAGCGAAAAACAGATGCCCATACATAGGATATGCTTAATAGAAGCCTAGCCAATTTCCATATCCTAGCTACAACTGCTGCTGACCCAAGTCTGGAACAATTAGTAACCCCACAACCACAAATCCCAGAACAACCCATGGAGATAGAAAACCCGGAAAACCAAGTAGAGATGCATGACTTTAACCCAGAAGAAATCCCTAGGATACTTGCACCAAACCCTCTAGACCCAAATTACGACCCCTGGTGGGACGATAATAGGGACTTTGTGCAACGTTACCCTATCCATGAAGACACACCCATACAGAACATAGGAGCCTATCCAGGTATGGACCCTTTAGATCCCTATTACCACGATGAATATATTAGGGAAATCTTAGAAGATCCTTACCGATTTCAGGCACTTTCACCCCCATATCAGGAACCCGCACCCTAGATTCCGAACCCAGTCCTAGAACCTGCACCCCCAATGAGTGCAGAAAACGTCCAAGAACTTAGGACTTTTGGGGAGGAAATTTTAGAAAGCAGTGAGAGAATGCGTCAGGTGGGAGAGCGTCTCGTATGGAAATACGATGAGCGTAATATGGATTTTTGGATAAATCCATATCCGTGATGAGATGGCAGGAGACGGTAGTAGTAATAATATAATAAAATAAAAATAAAATAAAATATGTGTGTACGGATGCATATTACTATTAGTGTGATTCTATTTCTGTTGGTATTGTAATTTTATTTCAGTACTAGTATGTAATAGATGCATAATAGTATATGAATAGAGTAAAAGTAGCAATGATCTACGTTTTTGGCTAGATTGAGTGTCATGTGATTTACTATTATTTGTGATATTAATATGGGATAAATGTTTAAAATTCAGATGGCCGATGAAGGAAATCAAGGAAATCTGAATAACGATAACCAGAGTAACATTAACGTGGTTAATGAGAATCCGAGCATCAATAACAATGGAAACCAAGTGGATAATAGTGCTATCCAACACATAGTGGCACATGGAATTATAGATGCAATGCCATTTATTCTTCAAACTATTAAGGATGCTGATAATAAAAGTAAACATAGCAGTAAGCAACCAATTGAACCCGAAAATAGCGTAAACAATGGACCTTTACTTTAAATGCCTATTCCCAAAAGAAGAAGAACCGTGTCTTACGGTTGTTCATATAAAGAATTCTGGTCTTGTAAACCAATGGAATTCTCGGGCAACGAAGGGGCCATTGCAAACTTACGCCGGATAGAGAAGACTGAGGCAGTCTTAAGGATAAGCAAATGTGCTGAAGAAGATAAGATACTGTTTGCCTCTAATCTATTTAAGAATTGAGCACTAGAATGGTGGAACACTATCCTCCAATCAAGAGGAAGTGATAGAACTTACAATATGGAATGGGAAGAATTTAAGAACAAGGTAGAAAGGAAATTCTGCCCACCCAATGAGAAGGAACATATAGCAAATAAATTCCTAAACCTTAGAATGACTGGTGTGGATAGTAAGGGATACACTAAAATATTCTTTGAATATGCCAGAATAGTGCCAACTCTTGCTTCACTAGAACCAGTGTTAATCTCCCGTTATATTTGGGGATTAATTGGAGAAATAAGACACGTAGTCAAGGCAGCTAGACCTCAAACCATAGAAGAAGCTGTAGAACTAGAAAATACCTTGACAGATGAATTAGTCCGTACCCGAGAAGAGGATCAAAGAAGGAACCTAACCCAGAAACTCACACAAGAATTTCGTTCTGGAAATTCTAATCGTGGGAAAAATATAGGTTCTACCTCTGCACCTTACTGTAGGTATTGCAAAAGAAAGCATTTAGGAAGATGCTCCATATACTGTAACTTTTGCAAAATATCGGGACACAAGGAAGAAAATTGCAGGAAGAAGGCTAACATCCGGATATGTTACAACTGCGGAGAACAAGGCCATATCAAGCTTAATTGTCCAAAATTAGCTCCAGCTCCAGACAACAAGAATACTAAAAATGCTAGAGCATTTGTTCTAACTGCAGATGAAGCCAAGATGATTCCAGATGTCATAGCTGTCATTAACTAAACTACCACAAGAATGCTTAGTAGAGACAACCAATGGAGAAACCGTTAGGATTTCTGAAATCTTGCAGGGAGCAAGCATAGAAATTTTAAATCAGAAGTTTATTGCAAATCTTTTTCCCATAAATCTGGCAGGATTCGATGTTGTTTTAGGAATGGATTGGTTAATAGCCAATAAAGCCAGTATTTTATGTGATCAAAAGTTAATTCAAGTAAATTCACCAAAAGGTAAAACGATCACAATTAAAGGAGATAAACCCTTTAGGTCCACTAAGTTCATCTCTGTGATGAAAACTGCAAGTTATATAAGGAAAGGTTCTATAGTGTATTTGATTTCCATAATCACTAACACTAAAGGAAAGGATTTAAAAGATATTCCAGTAGTATCTCAGTTTTCAGATGTATTTCCAGAAGAATTGCCAGGGCAACCTCCAGATAGAGAAGTTGAATTCAGAATCCATTTAATACCAGGAACGGCACCGATTGCCAAAGCACCTTACCGTTTAGCACCTGCAGAAATGCAAGAATTAAAGAAACAATTAGATGAATTGTTGGAGAAAGGATTTATACAGCGAAGTTCGTCGCCATGGGGAGCGCCAATACTGTTCGTTAAAAAGAAGGACGGATCAATGCGTATGTTCATTGACTACCGTGAATTAAACAAGGTCACGATTAAGAACCGGTACCCATTACCAAGAATCGATGATCTGTTTGATCAACTACAAGGAGCTCGATTTTTCTCTAAAATCGATTTAAGATCAGGATATCATCAATTAAAGGTACAGGAAGAGGATATTCCTAAGACCGCATTTAGAACGAGGTATGGTCATTATGAATTTACTGTCATGCAATTTGGTTTAACCAATGCCCTAGCTGCATTTATGGACATGATCAACCGAATATGTAAGCCATATTTGGATAAATTCATAATTGTCTTCATAGATGATATTCTCATTTACTCTAAGAATAAAGAGGATCATGCAAAGAATTTGCACGCATTTTTAAGTTTATTAAGAAAGGAAAAGCTTTATGCTAAATTTTCTAAGTGCGAATTTTGGTTAGAACAGGTACAATTCCTTGGACATTTAGTTAATCATGAAGGAATTCATGTAGATCCAACAAAAATCGAGGCAATCACTAAATGGAAAACCCCTGAGTCATCAACCGAGGTTAGAAGTTTCTTAGGATTGGCCGGTTATTATAGAAGATTCATTCGAGATTTCTCTGGAATAGCCATTCCCTTAACTAAGCTAACCTGTAAATTTGTTAAGTTTGAATGGGGAATAAAACAAGAAGAAGCCTTTAGAATCCTTAAGCAAAGATTAACCCATACACCCATACTAGCATTACCAGAAGGAGCTGAAGACTTTGTAGTCTATTGCGATGCTTCTAAATTAGGATATGGATGTGTATTAATGCAACGACAAAAGGTTATAGCTTACGCATCTAGACAACTTAAGAATCATGAAGAGAATTATTCAACCCATGATCTAGAATTAGGAGCTATAAATTTTGCTCTTAAGATTTGGAGACATTACCTTTATGGTAGTAAGTTTACCATATTCACTGATCATAAGAGTTTAAGGTATATTTTCAATCAAAAGGAATTGAATATGAGACAACGACGCTGGATGGAGATGCTTAGTGACTATGATTGTGATATCCAGTATCATGAAGGAAAAGCAAATGTAGTGGCAGATGCTTTAAGCCGAAAGTATCATGATAAACCACGAAGGGTACGTTCTCTCAAATTAAACCCACAAGTAGATTTAAATGATCAAATAAGAGAAGCACAAGAATCAGTAATCAAGGACGATACTGAAAAATTAAAAGGTATGCTAAAAGAATTGGAACAAGGAATAGATGGAATTTGGAGTGGATACCTAAATTAGGAAACCTGCGTAATCGTATATTAGAAGAAGCTCATAAGTCTAAGTATACGATGCATCCAGGAAATGATAAAATGTACCAGGATTTAAGGAAAAATTTCAGGTGGATAGGAATGAAAAAGGACATAGCAGCCTATGTTTCTAAATGTTTAACCTGTTCACAAGTTAAAGCTGAACACCAGAAACCCTCAGGATTTCTACAACAATTAGAAATGCCAGTTTGGAAATGGGAATTGATAACAATGGATTTTGTTACTAAATTACCCAAAACTAAGAAAGGAAATGATATAATCTGGGTGATTGTAGATAGGCTAACCAAGTCAGCTCATTTCCTACCAATGAAATAAACTTTCAGTATGGAACAATTAGCTAAGTTGTATGTAAATGAAATTGTTTCTTTACATGGTATTCCTTTATCAATTATTTCTGATAGGGATAGTCGATTTACCTCTCATTTTTGGTCAAGTTTCCAAAAGGCAATGGGAACCAAGTTAACATTAAGTACAACTTATCACCCTCAAATAGATGGACAGAGCGAAAGGACAATTCAGACAATGGAGGACATGCTTAGAGCTTGTGTAATTGATTTTGGAGGTAATTGGGACGATCACTTACCTTTAATAGAATTTTCTTATAATAATAGTTATCACACAAGTATAAATGCTGCACCATTCGAAGCACTTTATAGACGAAAATGTCGAACCCCAGTCTGTTGGGCAGAAATTGGGGAAAAACAACTATCTGGACCTGAGATAGTGCATGTAACAACCCTTGGTAAAACCAACATCCTCATAATATTTCCGACACTCTAGTATATTTTAAAATACCCTTATATGTCTTTAATTACACCCCGTATGTGAAAACCGAGCCCAAAATGCGTTATAGTATTTAAAATAAATTAAAAACAAGAAATAGTAAGTTCAGGCGGGCCGCATAAGAACACCCCATTTGTTTACGCGGGCCACGAGTGTTCCGAAGTGTGGCGCAACCCGGTGCGGCCACGTGGCTCAACACCCGGACAAGCTAGTTGATGACCCAGCTAAGCTACGCAGTTGACCGGAGTCAACGCGGGACGCGTAGCCCTATGTCTTCCCTTACGCGGGCCGCGTGGAGACCAGATTTCAGCCCTATATAAGAAGGCCTCGGGATTTCATTTCAATTCGTTCATTTCTGTTTCTCAATCTCGAAATCTCTGATATTAGGCATAATTTTCAAGTATTATACCCCCTAATTAGCGAGGTTCTGCTCCGTTGTAAGTATTATAACCCCAGTTTCATAATAGTTATGCTGCCCGATTGATTTAGGGTTCCGTAACAACTGTCGTGGTTCTGCCTGACGTAGTTGTTGGAATGCCGTCTCGGGGAGGGTATCATTAATATTTTCAAAGGGTTATGGTACTAACCAATGTACATTTGTATAAATTATAGATTATATCCAGGAAACCCTTACAAAAAGCCTAAGACAGCAATGTGAGTTTATCCTCTTTTTGTTAACCTTTTTGGAATAATTTACAAAACCTTAATTGTTTTACAATGTGATTAAGCGGTGATTGAGTCTTTGTAGTTCTTCAATTACTGTCGGTATTATGGGGTTTTGTATACAAAATTTACTACGAGTAGTAGTAAGTCAGAATGACAGTGCATTACCATTGGACGACGAGTTAGCCAATGGGTAATTTGACCATAGCCATAGATCCGGTCGAGTGGGAAATACTGAATGAGTAATTGTGTAGAAATAAACAATGTGATCGCTCTCAATACTGTTTTAATTGATAAAATGTTTCTTGATTAAACTGGGATTCACTCACCAGTATTTCCGACTGACAAATGTTTTTAAAACGCGTTACAGGTAACACAATGTGAACAACCAATTAATGAAAGCCAGCTGGAGAGCACTGAAGGCTTGGGAAAAATGTGGCTATAAAAGTTACCTAATAAACGATGTTTTAAATTCAATAAAATAGGGTTTGTCCCTATAAATGTATTGTAACAAGAAACTTGGGTTATACCCATGTTATAATTAATAGTAAACGAGGTGGTTTTACTCTGATAAACATTTCCTAACTACGGTCCTGATGTAAATTCCGCTGCGAGATTTAATAACCTGATACCACCGAAACTCTGAGATCGTGTCCGCCCGTTCCCGGGAATTAGGGATCGGGGGTTGCGACAGAAGGTGGTATCAGAGCCTAGCCACTGGTCTGAGCCAAAGAAGTGTTCTGCTGACACTTAAATTTTAAATTTTGTTAGGAAATAAATTATGAAAGTATATGCATAACTGTATTTATTTGTTATGTGTTATTTGACTATCTGTTAGTTTACAGTATGAGTGATCAAGGACCATCAGACATGAATCGTCTGTTGTCTGAATCACCTAAGAGTGAACGTACTTCGTCACAGCCTGCCCTTTTCTGGGTATTCTGCTGATCAGGAAGAAGGAATGTTTGCTTTTAGAGCTCAGTCAGAAGAGCCATTCCCTAATAAGAAACGAGGATGGTTCAGTAAGGAAACTTTTGCTCGTAGGAAGAGAATGCGAAAGTTGCAACAGCAAAGAGTTCTAGCAGCTACTAAGCGTAGAACTGATGCCCATACACAGGATATGCTTAATAGAACCCTAGCTAATTTCCATATCTTAGCTACAACTGCTGCTGACCCGAGTCTGGAACAACTAGTAGCCCCACAACAACAAAACCCAGATCAACCCATGGAAATAGAAAACCAGGAAAATCAGGTGGAGATGCATGACTTTAACCCAGAAGAAATCCCTAGGGTACCTGTGCCAAACCCTTTAGATCCAAATTACGACCCCTGGTGGGACGATAATAGGGAATTTGTGAAACGTTACCCTATCCAGGAATACCCACCCATACAGAACATAGAAGCCTACCCAGGTATGGACCCTTTAGATCCCTATTACCAAGATGAATATATTAGGGAAATTTTAGAGGATCCTTACCGATTTCAGGAACTGTCACCCCCATATCAGGAACCCGCACCCCAGATTCCAAACCCAGTCCGAGAACCTGCACCCCCAATGAGTGCAGAAAACGTCCAAGAACTTAGGACTTTCGGGGAGGAAATTTTAGAGAACAGTGAGAGAATGCGTCAGGTGGGAGAGCGTCTCGTATGGAAATACGATGAGCGCAATATGGATTTTTGGATAAATCCATATCCGTGAATGTGAAGGGAGGAAATGGTAGTAGTAATAATAATAAAATATAATAAAATAAAAATAAAATAAAATATGTGTGTACGGATGCATATTACTATTAGTGTAATTTTCTTTCTGTTGGTATTGTAATCTTTATTTCTGTACTAGTGTTTAATAGACGCATAGTATATGAAAATAGAGTACAAGTCGCAATGATCAACGGTTTTGGTTAAATTGCGTGTCATGTAATTAATTATATTACCTATTATTTGTGATATTAATATGGGATAAATGTTTAAAATTCAGATGGCCGACGATGGAAATCAAGGAAATCTGAATAACGATAACCAGAGTAACATTAACGTGGTTAATGAGAATCCAAGCATCAATAACAATAATAATCAAGTGGACAATAGTGCTATCCAACATATAGTAGCACAGGGAATTATAGATGCAATGTCATTTATTCTTCAAACTGTTAAGGATGCTGATAATAAAAGTAAGAATAGCAGTAAGCGACCAAGTGAACCAGAAAACAGCGTGAACAATGGACCTGTACTTCAAATGCCTATTCCCAAAAGAAGAAGAACTGTGCCTTACGGTTGTTCTTATAAAGAATTCTGGTCTTGTAAACCAATGGAATTCTCGGGCAATGAAGGGGCCATTGCAACCTTACGCTGGATAGAAAAGACTAAGGCAGTCTTAAGGATAAGCAAGTGTGCTGAAGAAGATAAGATACTGTTTGCTTCTAATCTATTTAAGAATGCAGCACTAGAATGGTGGAACACTATCCTCCAAACAAAAGGAAGTGATAGAACTTATAATATGGAATGGGAAGAGTTTAAGGACAAGGTAGAAAGGAAATTCTGCCCTCCAAATGAAAAAGAACAGATAGCAAACAAATTCCTAAACCTTAGGATGACTGGTGTGGATAGCAAAGGGTACACAAAGTTATTCTTCGAATATGCTAGGATAGTGCCAACTCTTGCTTCACCAGAACCAGTATTAATCTCTCGTTATATTTAGGGATTAATTGGGGAGATAAGACACGTTGTCAAGGCAGCTAGACCTCAAACAATAGAAGAAGCTGTAGAACTAGCCAATACCTTGACTGATGAGTTAGTTCGTACCCGAGAAGAGGATCAAAGGAGGAACCTAACCCAGAAGTTGACCCAAGAATTTCGTTCTGGAAATTCTAACCGTGGGAAAAATATAGGTTGTACCTCTGCACCCTACTGTAGGTATTGCAAAAGAAAGCATTCCGGAAAATGCTCCATATATTGTAACTTTTGCAAACTATCGGGACACAAAGAAGAAAACTGCAGGAAGAAAGCTAACAGCAGGGTATGTTACAATTGCGGAGAACAAGGTCATATCAAGCTAAATTGTCCAAAATTAGCTCCAGCTCCAGATAACAAGAATACTAAAAATGCTAGAGCATTTGTTCTGACTGCAGAAGAAGCCAAGATGATTCCAAATGTCATAGCTGGTACGTTTTTAGTTAATGATGTTTTTGCTAAAGTATTATTTGACTCTGGTGCAAACCAAAGTTTTATTAATACATCGTTTTGCAAATTTCTAAATCAATCATTAACTAAACTACCACAAGAATGCTTAGTAGAGACAGCTAATGGGGAAATTGTCAGAATTTCTGAAATCTTGCAGGGAGCAAGCATAGAAATTTTAAATCAGAAATTTATTGCAAATCTTTATCCCATGAATCTGGTAGGATTTGATGTTGTTTTAGGAATGGATTGGTTAATAGCCAATAAAGCCAGTATTTTATGTGATCAAAAGTTAATTCAAGTAAATTCACCAAAAGGTAAAATGATCACAATTAAAGGAGATAAATCTTCTAGATCTACTAAATTCATTTCTGTGATGAAAACTGCAAGTTGTATGAGAAAAGGTTCTATAGTGTATTTGATTTCTATAATCACTAACACTAAAGGAAAGGATTTAAAAGATATTCCAGTAGTATCTCAGTTTTCAGATGTATTTCCAGAAGAATTACAAGGGTAACCTCCAGACAGAGAAGTTGAATTCAGAATCCATTTAATACCAGGAACATCACCAATTGCCAAAGCACCCTACCGTTTGGCACCAGCTGAAATGCAGGAGTTGAAGAAACAATTAGACCAATTGTTAGAGAAATGATTCATACAACCAAGTTCGTCACCATGGGGAGCGCCGATACTCTTCGTTAAAAAGAAGGACGGATCAATGCGTATGTGCATTGACTACCGTGAATTAAACAAGGTCACAATTAAGAATCGGTACCCATTACCGAGAATCGATGATCTGTTTGATCAACTGCAAGGAGCTCGATTTTTCTCTAAAATCGATTTAAGGTCAGGATATCATCAATTAAAGGTACAGGAAGAGGATATTCCTAAGACCGCATTTAGAACAAGGTATGGCGATTATGAATTTACTGTCATGCCATTTGGTTTAACCAATGCCCCAGCTGCATTTATGGACATGATGAACCGAATATGTAAGCCATATTTGGATAAATTCATAATTGTTTTCATAGATGATATTCTAATTTACTCTAAGAGTAAAGAGGATCATGCTAAGCATTTGCTCACACTTTTAAGTTTGTTAAGAAAGGAAAAGCTTTATGCTAAGTTTTCAAAGTGCGAATTTTGGTTAGAACAGGTACAATTCCTTGGACATTTAGTCAATCATGAAGGAATTCATGTGGATCCAACCAAGATTGAGGCAATCACTAAATGGAAAACCCCTGAGTCACCAACTGAAGTTAGAAGTTTCTTAGGATTGGCCGGTTATTATAGAAGATTTATTAAAAATTTCTCTAGAATAGCCATTCCCTTAACTAAGTTAACTTGTAAATCTGTTAAGTTTGAATGGGGATTTAAACAAGAAGGAGCATTTAGAATCCTTAAGCAAAGATTAACCCATACACCCATACTAGCATTACCAGAAGGAACTGAAGACTTCGTAGTCTATTGTGATGCTTCTAAATTAGGTTATGGATGTGTGTTGATGCAACGACAAAAGGTTATAGCTTACGCATCTAGACAACTTAAGAATCATGAAGAGAATTATTCAACCCATGATTTAGAATTAGGAGCTATAATTTTTGCTCTTAAGATTTGGAGACATTACCTTTATGGTAGTAAGTTTACCATATTTACTGATCACAAAAGTTTAAGGTATGTTTTCGGGCAGAAAGAGTTAAATATGAAACAAAGACGTTGGATGGAATTTCTTAGTGATTATGATTGTGATATCCAGTATCATGAAGGAAAAGCAAATATAGTGGCAGATGCTTTAAGCCGAAAGTATCATGAAAAGCCAAAAAGGGTACGTTCTCTTAAATTAAATCTGCAAGTAGATTTAAATGATCAGATAAGAGAAGCACAAGAATCAGTAATCAAGGATGATTCTGAAAAATTAAAAGGTATGCTAAAAGAATTGGAACAAGGGACATATGGAATTTGGAGATTCCATAAAAAGAGAATATGGATACCTAAATTAGGAAATCTACGACATTGTATATTAGAAGAAGCCCATAAGTCTAAGTATACAATGCATCCAGGAAGTGATAAAATGTACCAGGATTTAAGGAAAAATTTCTGGTGGATAGGAATGAAAAAGGATATAGCAACCTATGTTTCTAAATGTTTAACATGTTTACAAGTCAAAGCTGAACACTAGAAACCCTCAGGTTTGTTACAGCAATTAGAAATGCCAGTTTGGAAATGGGAATTTATAACAATGGATTTTGTTACTAAATTACCTAAAACAAGGAAAGGTAATGATACAATCTGGGTGATTGTAGATAGGCTAACTAAGTCAGCTCATTTTCTACCAATGAAGGAAACAATTAGTATGGAACAATTATCTAAGTTGTATGTAAATGAAATTGTTTCTTTACATGGAATTCCTTTATCAATTGTTTCTGATAGGGATAGTCGATTTACATCTCATTTTTGGTCAAGTTTCCAAAAAGCAATGGGAACTAAGTTAAAACTAAGCACAACTTATCATCCACAAACAGATGGACAAAGTGAAAGGACAATTCAGACAATGGAGGACATGCTTAGAGCTTGTGTAATTGATTTTGGAGGTAATTGGGACGATCACTTACCTTTAATAGAATTTTCTTATAATAATAGAATATTAGAAGAATAGGACCTGTAGCCTATCAGCTACAACTGCTAGAGGAAATGGCAGGAATACATGATGTGTTTCATGTATCTAATCTCAAAAAGTATTTAGCTGATGAATCACTGATAGTACCTCTTAAGGATATAGAGGTAAATGAACAACTCAAGTTTGTAGAAAGGCCTCTACAAATTAAAGACATAAAAGTCAAGAATCTCAAGCTTAAGAGATTAGTTCTGGTCAAAGTAAAGTGGGACTCCAAAAGAGGACCTGAATACACATGGGAGCTTGAATCAGAAATGCAAAGGAAATATCCGCATTTGTTCCAGTAGATCTCGAGGACGAGCTCTAAAACAAGGTGGGGAGAATGTAACAACCCTCGGTAAAACCAACACCATCATAAATATTTTCGACACCCTAGTATGTCCCAATATGTCTTTAAATACACCCCGTATGTGAAAAAACTGAGCCCGAAATATGTTATAACATATAAAATAAATTAAAAACAATAAATATTAAGCTGAGGCGGGCCGCGTAGATCCACCCCAAGCTTTTACGCGGGCAGTATGAAGGTCTAGACCTGATTCGTCTGATTTCTTTAGTTCAGGCGGGCCGCGTAAGACTTAACTTACATTTACGCGGGCCGCGTAGGATCAAGATAGTGGCGCAGCCCGGTGTTGACACGTGTCGTGCAACGTGTTGAACCTAGTCATGACCCGGATCAGCTACGCCTAGACCCCTAAGCCACGCGGGCCGCGTAAGCCCAGCCCATGTTTTACGCGGGCCGCGAGAGGACCAGATTTCAGCCCTATATAAGAAGGCCTCGGGATTTCATTTCAACTCGTTCATTTCTGTTTCTCAATCTCGAAATCTCTGATAATAGGCATAATTTTCAAGTATAATACCCCCTAATTAGCGAGGTTCTGCTCCGTTGTAAGTATTATAACCTCAGTTTCATAATAGTTACGCTGCCCGATTGATTTAGGATTCCGTAACAACTGTCGTGGTTCTGCCCGATGTAGTTGTTGGAATGCCGTCTCGGGGAGGGTATCATTAATATTTTCAAAGGGTTATGATACTAACCAATGTATATTTGTATAAATTATAGATTATATCCAGGAAACCCTTACGCGAAGTCTAAGATAGCAATGTGAGTTTATCCTCTTTTTGTTAACCTTTTTGGAATATTTTACAAAACCTTAATTGTTTTACAATGTGATTAAGCGGTGATTGAGTCTTTGTAGTTCTTCAATTACTGCCAGTATATTGGGGTTTTGTATTCAAAATTTACGACTTGCGAGTAGTAAGTCAGTACGACAGTACGTTACAATTGGACAACGAGTAAGCCAATGTGTAACTTGACCATAGCCATAGATCCGGTCGAGTGGCAAGTACTGAATGAGTAATTGTGTAGAAATAAACAATGTGATCGCTCTCAATACTGTCTTAATTGATAAAATGTTTCTTGATTAAACTGGGATTCACTCACCAGTATTTCCGACTGACAAATGTTTTTAAAACACGTTTCAGGTAACACAATGTGACAACCAATTAGTAAAAAGCCAGCTGGATAGCACTGAAGGCTTGGGAAAAATATGGCTATAAAAGTTACCTAATAAACGATGTTTTAAATTCAATAAAATAGGGTTTGTCCCTATAAATGTATTGTAATAAGAAACTTGAGTTTTGCCCATGTTATTATTAATATCAAATATGGTGGTTTTACTCTGATATACATTTCCTAACTACGGTCCTGATGAAATTTCCGCTGCAAGATTAAAAAGCTGATACCACCAAAAATCTGAGCTCGCGTCCGCCCGCTCCCGGGACAGATAAGGGATCGGGGGTTGCGAAAAATCTGCATGAATTCACACCAACATTATGTTGACGATTTTTTAAAACTTACATGTATTTCAGGTAACTAAAGTGGATGTACGTGCAGTTTTACTCTTGCTCCAGGATGTCGCTTTTGTTTTAGTCATGTCGTGTTAAGACTCCGATGCCTGTTTTTGTGGGATTTGGTTATTATATTCTGTAACACCTCGAAAAATCATGGCCAATAAAGTAAAGACACGTGTCAACATATGAAGACTATGTTTTTAAATAACCTTATACGATGTACATATTCTCTAATGAATAAAATATCGGACACGAGAAGCCGTTTGTGCTTATAATCAAAAGTTACGAAACACAGGGGTTAAAAGTATCAACATGTTAATTCTTACCTCTAAGTGACCTTTTAACATTCCCAAGGCTTTGTAACATATTAATATATACTCATGAATGTCTGGTAAAGATTTCATAATGTCCCGATTCAATCTTGTGAAGGAAAATGAAATTTCCCAGAAAAGGGTCAAAAGTGTAAATATGCAATTCTACTCTCGGTAAACCTTTTCAATAATTCCAAAACATTGTTATGCATGGCCTTACTTCCTAAAACCTTTCAGACCTGATTATATTAACCATGCATGTTGAAAAATTCAGTTATTCGCGTTTAGAAAGTGCAGGGACTGATCATGCAAACAAACAAACAAACTTTGAAACTAGGAGCCTCGCGTGGTGCACCAGGACTTGTCTGGTCTGGCGCGAGGCGCGACGGAGGAAGTTTTTCAGCAGAACTGGCAGCTGCCCAGCTCTGCAACTTGCAATCTTTCTCAGATCTTCTGCAACCTGTTTTGGAATTCAGCAGCAAGGTTAACTGTTTTGGAAAACCACTAGACACTTGGAAACATCACATAACACCTGAGGACACATGGATTGATCTTGTGAGATCAAATTCACTATAAATAGAGCCCATTTGAAGCCTTTGAGACTTGCTCATTCAAGTTTTTCACAAACAAAACTCTCAAAGCTTTAGCTCTGGAGCATCCTGGTCATTAAGGAAGCTCTATTAGTTCAAATCTTCTTGCTAAGGACCTTTGTAAGTGTTCTTAGCTTCTGTAGTTAAGTTTTTATTAGCTTAATGACCGAAAGTTAAAGATATCGTAATTACGCTTTGACTTTGTGATTAATCACTAACGGTCCAGCCATTATTCGAATTGAAAGTGGCTATGTGTTGGTAATTAAGTAGGTGATAAACCCTCAAAAGGGCACCTCCTAATTATCACATTTACTTAGTCAATGTTGGGTCAAACTACTTAACAGAAAAGTTAAACGAGTCAGTTTTTATAAAATAATTCATAACTGATAATGTAAAGGTTATAACATACATTTTATCACTTAAATAACTTGGTAAATAATATAAGAACATGTTTAGGCATGTTCAACCCGACAATTCTGAGTTTAGGCTCGGTTCGCAACCGAAAGTCGCAAAAGTAGACTTTTGCTTTGACTTTCAGTTCTGACCCGATTTAGCTTAGTTTGCTTATGCCTTAGGGTTCCTTTAGGACCATATTATATGTTAGTATAACCCTCTGAGATTATACTACATGGTCCCTTAGAATTCTGAATCATTTACATGTTTTCGTTAAATGTTTAAAAGTTGACCATTTTGCCCTTATGTTATAAAAAACGAGATTTTTGGAAATGTGAGTGGACAAAAAGATTTATTACTGATATATGAGTATGTCCTAAAATTTTGACATCAGTTTCTGGTCTAAAATGAGAGTTATGCAAGATATCGTAAAACAAAAGCTTTTTCTTAATTAAATGGCATTTTCAGCATAAATCATATTTAAACCCAATTTTGGCACCAAACTTGCTACCCACTGTTATGATATAATATTTTAGGATTTTTGGAAATTTTTGTCAAATTTTATAATGACCATAACATAGAGTTCTAGCATAAATTCGGTAAATGACGCTAATGCCCTTTTTGTTAATAAAAATGAGTTTAACATAAGATTTGCATACCAAACCTTTTCCTACTGATATCATATATTAAATAAAATATTTTAAGCTTTAGAGGCTGATCAAAACTTCAGAATTTTATAAACATCTTGAATACCGTCAATTACCGACCTTTACGCTAATTAGGCGCATAGTATGGTTTAAAACCATATTTAACGCCCAAGACTTGTTACCTACTGATTTTCTAAATAAATTTTTATACTTTAACATTAAGTATAAGTCTTAAACTCAGATTTCCAAATTTGACCTTAAAAGCATATGTGAAATGACCAAAATGCCCATACGGTGCATAGTTTGGCCATAAAGGATAAACCTCACATATGTGTGATATCTTACCGATGTAACTTGATAAAATAAATATTTTTACAGAATGTTTTAGACTAGAACCTCACTTTACTATTAAACCTCTTTTATGAACTTTAAAATGACCAAAATACCCTTTCGGGGCTTAAATTGGTATTAAATTCATTTTGGGCATAATGGAAGATATCCTACTGATATCACAACATATTCAAAGCATATTAACTTGTGGAACTTGTACATGACTCATCCGGTTACCCGTTACGCATATACGCGTTCGGTACAGTTTATGTAACTAGTTTGCATAAATTAGCCGAAACGGGCCAAACCTTATCATTTTTACTTCAAAATCCAGAATGTATTTAGTTTACCCATTTTATACAAGTCTTCATACTTTTTGGGTCTAAATAACATTCCAATCCGGTCATCGCTTAATCTCGCGTTTTAAACCGTAAACCTTTCTTTAAAACTAACCGGTCTAAGTTATAAATTAAATAAGACCCGTTAGGAATCTAATAGGTTATTAAAACCTTCGTTCCAGATTAGGAGCCCAGTAAAAGCTCCCTATACATGCTGTTTAAATTATACGACTGAGATAAATTACATTTTTGCTCAGGTAAATACTTTTAACTTATTTTCCCTTATACGGGCTTGGGATACGGTAAATTATTACCGCTTGGTCGAGTATTGAATATTTAATCGATTAGTGGTTAAATCATTGAGATAACTCGTTTTAATATGTCTTGTTTGATACAAAGCATTTGGGGGTTAATATGACTGTGTCATGGATATCCTCGGCTCATTCATTTGAAATGGCCACGACTTAAGCACGGGGTGTAGGCATACATCTAACAGTTGCGTATGTAAAACGGTATCTCACTCGTGAGGAAACTTCTTGTGGGCTTATACTATTGGTGTGTCTATTAATCATGTCTCGGCTCTTCTAATCGGGCCCTGAACGTACGACAAACATATAAATCTCTATACAAGATTATTTTAAATAATTGTCCCAAGTTATAAAATATTTTATGCCTCGTGCATCCAAACCAATTTTATAAACACTTTTCAAAAGAGTCAGTTAATTGTATTTACCAGTGTAAACTGACGTATTTTTCAAAAGATTAAGTGCAGGTACTACACGTAATGGACAGGTACATCCTGAGTATTAAATAACGAGTCTTGCAAGCTCTTAGTACTCCAAGTCCGTTGAACAAATATTTTATTTTATGTTTTAGATCCGCATGTGGATCCATACACTACCGCTTGTATAATATTTTAATTATACTTTCATTTCGGTTTGTATTAATATTTTACTTTCAAGACTTCCGCTGTGCATTAACTGTGATTATTTGACTATGATGATATTAACTACGTCACGATACTCCCCACTGGGCCCACCGGTAATACGTGAAAATATTGGGGTGTGACAGGTTGGTATCAGAGCCAACATTGAGTGAATTAAACACTAACCTTTTGTGTTTAATCTCAATGACACAGTTGCATATTCCTTGACTTCCGAGTCTAGGCAAAGGACCTAGGATTAATCCTAATCTTAATTGGTTTTTGTTTCTTTTGTTGTTCTTTTGTTTTGACAGAATCAAAAGCGAAAATATGCCGCCAAGGATGAGAGGCAGAGGAGGAAGAGGAAAGGCTCCTATTACAGGAAACGATCATGAAGCCGGACCATCTCACCGGCGTACGCCATCAGCATCACATAGCTCAAGCCCCCATCAATACTGGAGAACCTACCTCGAGCCCGCGAGACGCTCTGTCTCGCTTAGCTCCTCCCATCATATCACGATTCCTTTGGGCTACATCAAAACGAAGAGCCCAACAACTCACATCAATCATTCATCCCTCTACAACGCTCAAATTCGCACCATTCTTTTAATGACCCAACACCATATTTTCAAAGCAGGTTCAACTCTGCGAACCAAGTTGAAGAACCAATGGGTTATAACCCATTAGGACCAGAGGATCACTTTTCCATGGATATGGACGAAGATCCGGAACCTGCTGTGCCACCAACCGGGACGCCGACGCATCCCATCGAGATTTCTGACGGATCATCCTTCCTTGGTTCGCTATATAGAGGCCCCGACTCATGGGCCGAAAGGTGGGCCACACACATCAGGTCCCTTCTGAGGACTCACACTTTGAGGCGGTGACACTACCGCCACCACCAGAGCCAGAGCAGCCACCGCCGCCAGAACCATTGAGGCGAAGAAGAAGTGCACGGATTTCCGTGCGAGGAGGGGAATTTCATTTCAGCACCCCTCAACACTCCAGCAACCACCTGCCGCTCCACGAAGACCCGCAAATGGGTGGGCCTTCGCATGCTTTTTCTGAAGTCGACTCTGCACCAGTCGCACCTGCACCACCCATGGGTTATGAAAACCCAATCCCTGCTTACAACCCGTTTGAGCAGCAAACTTATTCGGGTTATAACTATAACAATGCCCCTGCCGTAGACCTATACGTTGAGGCAGCAAACTTCAACACTCTCTACACTTCTCCCTTTCCACCTGCGTACCCAACTGGGTACCCGACATATGGGTATCAATACCCACCGCCTCCTCAACCTCGGCAGCAGCAGCCACTTCAACCTCAAATTCACTAACCACATCCGCAGCATGAAATCCTTCAAAGGTTGCATGAGGTGGAACAACAGGTAGCCGAAGAGCGTAGAAGTCACCACGGTCTTCTAAAGGGTTTGGCACACCTCATAAAGGGGAAGAAGAAGAGGGATTTCTAGAAACCCTCATTTATTATTTTGTAATCTCATTTTGAATTCAGTCCCTGCGTGGACATTTTATTCTTGTATTTGGTCCCTGCGTGGACTTGTATTTCTTATTTTAGTCCCTGTGTGGACAAGTTATCTATTTGAAGTCCCGTTTAGGGCAGCTATGTACTTCTTTCAATTTATGGAATGTTTCATTTTAAAATTTTTTATTTGTCATTATATGTGTATACTATATAAAACAAATCAATATATCATTCCAATTTACAATTGATCTGCCATTAAGTATTAAAAGAAGATCTTAAAGGTATGACCTAGCCCATATGTCATTTTAGACATGGCCATGATGGTAAAACCTTTTTAAGATTCAAATCCTTGTTAACATCTGAAAACATGTTAGCACTCCTGGCAAATGTGATTCGATTAAATCACACTAGCCATCCTTATATTGGATTTTTCAATTCCTAATTCATACCTGAAAAATTTAAACATCCATTAGTGATGAGGTGCCTACGGGCCATACCTATTGTCCTATAAGACAAATGACAGTTGTAGTCTATGACTCCCTGTCAGAAGAGGTGATGAACTATGTTCGAGCCTTAATGCCTCGATCCTGTAAGATCTTAGCTTATAAATTAAACTGTCCTTGTGACTAGGCCTTTTCTGCCACCATAATATCCTTAATACTTTATAACTGGGATTAATGAAGAATTTGATTAACAAATTAACAACTATGGTCTATGTTTACCGTGGTTAATAAGTCATCAAAAATGGTGATTCTATAATAAACCTCTGAATAAATTATTGTCAAATTGTTTTATAGCAATCAAGCTACATGGCTGAATCTCAAGAAGTTAATAGTCATCCAAGGGAAAGAAATGACAACACTAGGATGAATATAACAGGTGCAGATCTACATGCAATGATAGATAATGCTGTCACTAGAACCACTAACAGACAATTCAAAGAACCAAGTAATACTCATCCTAAGACCCAATTTGTGCCACATACTAAAACTCATTCTAAAACACATGAATCAAAGAAAGACGACTCTCAGCACTCGTCCAACCAGAAAAGTCAACCTTCTAAGCAGATCGTGTTTAATCAAGAACCACGCTCAAAAACCTGTTCTTATAAGTACTTTGTCTCTTGCAAGCCAAGGGACTTCATAGGTGAGAAAGGTGCCATCGATTGTATGACATGGCTAGATGAGATGATACTGTGGTTGATATCAGTGGTTGTACGGAACAGGATATTGTGAAGTTTGTTTCACAATCGTTTAAAGGGGAAACTTTAGCTTGGTGGAGGTCGTTAATCCAAGCCACAGGAAAAGTCCCATTGTATAACTTGTCTTGGGATAAATTTGTTGCACTGATCAAGGAAAACTTCTGTCCTCAGCATGAGGTAGAGAAAATTGAAACTGACTTCTTAACTCTGGTCATGAAGAATTTGGATTGCCAAGCTTATCTTACAAGTTTCAACACCATGTCCCAACTTGTCCCCTACCTGGTTACACCCGAACCTAAGCGCATAGCGCGCTTCATTGGAGGCCTGGCCCTAGAAATAAAAGGAAACGTAAAAGCTTCCAAGCCTACCACCTTTAGGTCCGTGGTGGATTTATCCTTATCCCTCACACTCGATGCGATTAGGCAAAGGTCAATTAAGACTTCTGATTAAGGAAAGAGGAAACAGGAGGATTAGAGTTCTCATCGCTCCGATAAGAAAAGAAAGGGAAACTCTGAGCAAAGGAAAAGTTCTGGGTTTAGGAAGGACTCTCAACAGATAGGTGAGAAGCCCAAGTGCAAGGTCTGCCAGAAACACCATTTTGGAAAGTGCAGATTCGAGCCGCAATCGCAATCGCAACCGCAACCTAAAGTATGTGGGATCTGCAAGTCTAAAGAGCATAGAACTTTGGATTGCAAGAAGATGAAAGATGCAACCTGATATGGTTGCAATGAGAAGGGGAACATAAAGACCAATTGCCTGAAAAATCCAAAGAAGCCTGATGAGGCCAAGAAGACTAATGCTCGGGTCTTCCAGATGAATGCTCGGGAAGCAGTACAGAATGATAATGTTATAACATGTACTTTCCTTATCAATGATGTTTATGCTAGAGTTCTGTTTGATTCTGGTGCAGACAAGTCTTTTGTAGATAATAAATTTTGTAAACTATTAAATCTGCCTGTTAAGACTCTAAGCATAAAATATGAAGTAGAATTAGCCGATGGTACCATAGAGACTGCTTCAACAATATTAGATGGATGTTTTATATCCATTAGGAATCACTCTTTTCCGCTGTCCTTGCTTCCGTTAAAATTAGCTGGATTCGATATAGTGATAGGCATGGATTGGTTGTCTCACATTGATTATCGCGAGTTGAACAAAGTTACAATCAAGAATCGATATCCATTACCCAGGATCGACGATCTGTTCGATCAGCTTCAATGGGCAAGTTACTTCTCAAAGATTGATCTGAGGTCAGGATATCATCAGTTGAAGGTCAGAACCGAAGATGTACACAAGACTGCATTCAGGACAAGGTATGGTCACTATGAGTTCTTAGTGATGCCTTTCGGGCTCACTAACGCACCTGCAGCATTCATGGATCTCATGAATCGTGTTTGTAAGCCGTACCTAGACAAGTTTGTCATTGTCTTTATTGATGACATACTTATTTACTCAAAGAGCCAAGCTGATCATGAAAAACATCTCTGGTGTATTCTTAAACTCCTGCAACAAGAGAAGCTCTACGCAAAGTTTTCTAAATGTGACTTCTGGCTTCGAGAAGTCCAATTTCTTGGACATGTGGTGAGTGAGCGTGGTATCCAGGTGGATCCCGCCAAGATTGAAGCAATTATGAATTGGCAAGCACCTAAGACTCCCACTGAGATTCGCTGCTTCTTAGGCCTAGCAGGATACTACAGACGTTTCATTGAAAACTTTTCTAGGATCGTTGCACCTCTAACTTCGTTAACTCGCAAGAATGTGAAGTTTGATTGGTTCCCTAAACAACAAGAATCTTTTGAGATTCTGAAGCAGAAGTTAAGCAATGCTCCTGTGCTAACATTGCCAGAAGGGATTGAAGAGTTTGTTGTTTATTGTGACGCATCGCACACTGGTATGGGTTGTGTGCTTATGCAGAGAGGCAAGGTTACTGCCTATGCTTCACGTCAATTAAAAGTGCATGAAAAGAACTACACCACCCATGATTTAGAGTTGGGTGCCGTTGTATTTGCACTTAAACTTTGGAGGCATTACCTGTATAGAACCAAATGTATAATCTATTCAGATCACAAGAGCCTTCAACATCTGTTTAACCAGAAAGAACTCAATATGAGGCAACGTCGTTGGATGGAGACATTGAACGACTATGATTGTGAAATTCGCTACCATCCGGGCAAAGCCAATGTTGTTGCTAACGCACTAAGCAGGAAGGAAAGGGTAAAACCAATAAGGATCAATGCTAAGAGTATCGAACTAAAGAACAGCTTAAACGAAAGGTTATTAGCCGCTCAGAAAGAAGCTATATTAGAAGCCAACTATCCAAACAAAAAGTTAGGCGTAACTGCTGATCAGTTGTCTTGTGGCAAGGATGGAATCCTTAGATTAAATGGCCGAATCTGGGTTCCAATCTATGGAGGACTTAGAGATATGATTCTTCAAGAAGCTCATAGTTCAAAATATTCAGTCCATCCAGGCAGTGATAAGATGTACCAGGATCTGAAAGCCAATTATTGGTGGATAGGTTTAAAGAAATCTATAGCTATCTTTGTGGCTAAATGTCTGACATGTGCACAGGTTAAAGTCGAACACCAAAATCCGTCAGGTTTGCTGCAACAACCTGAACTTCCCACTTGAAGTGGGAAATGGTAACTATGGATTTTATTACCAAGTTACCAAAGACGAAACACAGAAATGATACGATATGGGTTATAGTTGACAGACTGACCAAGTCAGCTCACTTCTTGCCTATTAAAGAAACTCACAGTTCCGATAAGCTAGCTCAGCTGTACGTGGATGAGATCGTATCTCTCCACGGAGTGCCAGTATCTATTATCTATGATAGGGATACTAGATACACGTCTCATTTTTGGAAAATATTTCAGCAATCTTTGGGCACTCGTTTAAATTTCAGCACTGCTTATCATCCTCAGACAGATGGGCAAAGAGAGCGCACAATTTAAACACTTGAGGATATGCTCAGGGCTTGTGTTATTGACTTGGGAGGAAGTAGGGATGACCATCTTCCTTCGATTGAATTTTCATACAATAATAGTTATCATTCGAGCATTCAAGCCGCGCCTTTCGAGGCCTTATATGGAAGGAAGTGCAGAACGCCAGTATGTTGGGCGGAAGTTGGAGAAACCCAACTATTAGGACCTGATATAGTCCT
Source organism: Helianthus tuberosus (assembly GCA_030545235.1). Lineage (NCBI taxonomy): Eukaryota > Viridiplantae > Streptophyta > Magnoliopsida > Asterales > Asteraceae > Helianthus > Helianthus tuberosus. Next base: position 53,675 of record JARYGA010030890.1, read on the forward strand.
GGAGACGACGGACAAGATTGTTCAAATACGTGATCGTCTCAAGGCTGCCAGGGATAGGCAGAAAAGCTACGCGGATAAAAGGCGTAAACCTATGAAATTCGAAGTTGGTGATAAAGTGTTACTCAAGGTGTCACCTTGGAAAGGGGTGATGCGTTTTGGCAAAAAGGGCAAGTTGAGCCCAAGGTACATAGGACCATTCTAGATCATCGAATGCGTCAGAATGGTAGCTTACAAGCTAGATCTACCTGAAGAACTTAGTGGCATACATAATGTATTCAACATCTGCAATTTAAAGAAATGTCTAGCCGATGAGTCGCTAGCAATGTCGCATAAGGACGTGCATATTGACGAAAGCTTGAAGTTCGTTGAAAAACCTTTGTCGATCGAGGATCGACAGGTTAAGAAGCTTCGAAGAAAGAACGTGCCAATTGTAAAAGTGAAATGGGATGCCCGTAGAGGTCCAGAATACACGTGGGAAGTTGAATCCACGATGAAACAGAAATACCCTCATTTACTATAAATAGAGCCCCTTTGAAGCCTTTGAGACTTGCTCATTCAAGTTTTTCACAAACAAAACTCTCAAAGCTTTAGCTCTGGAGCATCCTGGTCATTAAGGAAGCTCTAGTAGTTCAAATCTTTTTGCTAAGGACCTTGGTAAGTGTCCTTAGCTTCAGTAGTTAAGTTTTTATTAGCTTAATGACCGAAAGTCAAAGATATCGTAATTACGCTTTGACTTTGTGATTAATCACTAACGGTCTAGCCATTATTCGAATTGAAAGTGGCTATGTGTTTGTAATTAAGTAGGTGATAAACCCTCAAAAGGGCACCTCCTAATTATCACATTTACTTGGTCAATTGTCGGGTCAAACTACTTAACAGAAAAGTCAAACGACTCAGTTTTTATAAAATAATTCATAACTGATAATGTAAAGGTTATAACATACATTTTATCAGTTAAATAACTTGGTAAATAATATAAGAACATGTTTAGGCATGTTCAATCCGACAATTCTGAGTTTAGGCTCGGTTCGTAACCGAAAGTCGCAAAAGTAGACTTTTGCTTTGACTTTCAGTTCTGACCCGATTTAGCTTAGTTTGTTTATGCCTTAGGGTTCCTTTAGGACCATATTATATGTTAGTATAACCCTCTGAGATTATACTACATGGTCCCTTAGAAATCTGAATCATTTACATGTTTCCGTTAAATGCTTAAAAGTTGACCATTTTGCCCTTATGTTATAAAAAACGAGATTTTTGGAAATGTGAGTGGACAAAAAGCTTTATTACTGATATATGAGTATGTCCTAAAATTTTGACATAAGTTTCTGGTCTAAAATGAGAGTTATGCAAGATATTGTAAAACAAAAGCTTTTTGTTAATTAAATGACATTTTTAACATAAATCATATTTAAACCCAATTTTTGGCACCAAAATTGCTACCCACTATTATGATATAATATTTTGGGATTTTTGGAAATTTTTGTCAAATTTTATACTGACCATAACATAGAGTTCTAGCATAAATTCGGTAAATGACGGTAATGCCCTTTGTGTTAATAAAAATGAGTTTAACATATGATTTGCATACCAAACCTTTTCCTACTGATATCATATATTAAATAAATTATTTTAAGCTTTAGGGGCTGATCAAAACTTTAGAATTTTATAAACATCTTGAATACCGTCAATTACCGACCTTTACGCTAATTAGGCGCATAGTATGGTTTAAAACCATATTTAACGCCCAAGACTTGTTACCTACTGAGTTTATAAATAAAATTTTATACTTTAACTGTAAGTATAAGTCTTGAACTCAGATTTCCAAATTTGACCTTTAAAGCATATGTGAAATGACCAAAATACCCCTACGGTATAGTTTGGCCATAAAGGATAAACCAAACATATGTGTGATATCTTACTGATGTAACTTGATAAAATAAATATTTTTACAGAATGTTTTAGACCAGAACCTCAGTTTACTATTAAACCTCTTTTATGAACTTTAAAATGACCAAAATACCCTTTCGGGGGCTTAAATTGGTTTTAAATTCATTTTGGGCATAATGGAAGATATCCTACTGATATCACAACATATTCAAAGCATATTAACTTGTGGAACTTGTACATGACTCATCTGGTTACCCGTTACGCATATACGCGTTCGGTACGGATTATGTAACTAGTTTGCATAAATTAGCCTAAACGGGTCAAACCTTATCATTTTTACTTCAAAATTCAGAATGTATTTAGTTTAACCATTTTATACAAGTCTTCATACTTGTTGGGTCTAAATCACATTCCAATCCGGTCATCGCTTAATCTCGCGTTTTAAACCGTAAACCTTTCTTTAAAACTAACCGGTCTAAGTTATTACTTAAATAAGACCCGTTAGGAATCTAATAGGTTATTAAAACCTTCGTTCCAGATTAGGAGCCCAGTAAAAGCTCCCTGTACTTGCTGATTAAATTGTACGACTGAGATAAATTACATTTTTGCTCAGGTAAATATTTTTAACTTATTTTCCCTTATACGGGCTTGGGATACGGTAAATTATTACCGCTTGGTCGGGTATTGAATATTTAATCGATTAGTGGTTAAATCATTGAGATAACTCGTTTTAATCTGTCTTGTTTGATACAAAGCATTTGGGGGTTAATATGACCGTGTCCTGGATATCCTCGGCTCATTCTTTTGAAATGGCCACGACTTAAGCACGGGGGGTAGGCATACACCTGATAGTTGCGTATGTAAAACGGTATCTCACTCGTGAGGAAACTTCTTGTGGGCTTATACTAGTGGTGTGTCTATTAATCATGTCTCGACTCTTCTAACCGGGCCCTGAACGTACGACAAACATATAAATCTGTATACAAGATTATTTTAAATAATTGTCCCAAGTTATAAAATATTTTATGCCTCGTGCATCCAAATCAATTTTATAAACACTTTTCAAAAGAGTCAGTTAATTGTATTTACCAGTGTAAACTGACGTATTTTTCAAAAGATTAAGTGCAGGTACTACACGTAATGGTCTGGAAGCTCATGAGTATTAAATAACGAGTCTTGCAAGCTCTTAGTACTCCAAGTCCGTTGAACAAATATTTTATTTTATGTTTTAGATCCGCCTGTGGATCCATACACAACCGCTTGTGTAATATTTTAATTATACTTTCATTTCGGTTTGTATTAATATTTTACTTTCAAGACTTCCGTTGTGCATTAACTGTGATTATTTGACTATGATGATATCAACTACGTCACGATACTCCCCACCGGGCCCACCGGTAATACGTGGAAATATCGGGGTATGACATATTCCATCTTGTGTGGGATGTAAGAATCAAAACCTTGATGTTAGTCTTTAAATAAAATTGTAAACTTTCCAGACAATGTTTTATGTTGTGATGTAAACTCTAAACTTAACTTATGTTTTCGATTATGTAATGTTATTGGCATTCGGAGTTATTTTATGAGCATGTAGTATGTTTACCTTTCGTATGCAATGAGAACCTTTCAAAATCACACCTCGTGCTTCCGCCTTAGAAAGGGTTGTGACATCTTCTTCTCCACCGGAATCGTACCGCTTCATTCAACGGAATTTGCACACGAAGACTCGCCGGAGATTTGTAAACCACCGCCGTTATTCACAGTCTCCGTTCAAGCACAACCTCTAAACAACATCGTACCGATCATTCGCGCGTTGATTCACCGAAAATTGCAGACGAAGATGGATGGAATTTCAGATTTTTGAGAGAGGAGATGATGGAATTTCAGATTATGTTAAGAGAGTAGAGAAGAGAGAGCGGGGGAAAATCAGATGAGAGAGAGAGAGAAAGAGAAGAGAGAAAGAGAAGAGAGAGAGTTTATATAAATCCTTTTATTTTTTGGTTTTATACAAAACAATCCCTCATTAAAAAAGTTCTTTACACAATACCCCTTAAGAAGGTGAAATGACAAAAATACCCTCATGTGCAAGGCTCATGATCATATTTAACCAAAAAATCTAACTAGGTTATGGCTAAAGGACATAACGTGCAGGATTTTGAAACGTTAAAGACAAAACTCGTCAAATTTAAAGACAAAGGACACCGCCTGCAATTTGGTATATACATAAAAGACAAAACTTGTAATTTACTCTAGAAAGTATATACTAGAGTAATATGAATACAATTCAGTTCATGTGTAATCTGTTTGACCCACTTGATCTGTTTCAATTATATCTAATTCAAATGATTTACCTGACATGATTTTAATAAAATATGCAACCTGAACTGACCCGTTTTCATACAAAATGGTATAAACCTTTTTAACTAACATCATTACATTCATTCATAGATTATTATTTGTTAATAATTATGTATTTATTTTTTCTTTACATGTATCTTGTAATCATGATCAATTTGTTACATCTTCTCATCTCCTCATAAGGGAGCTCAATGAGCTTTGATATTCGTAAAACTTAACCTGAATTGAGCTGTTTTCATTTTCTTTTTTTCTAACTCCCTTTAGATACGCAGTGGACAAACAGTTGAACGATAAAGAACGGGTTAATGTTGCTCTGGAAAATCCTAATCTCATTGATATGGTTGATTAATGTTTATTTATCCCCGTCTTATTGATTATTCACAGTAATGTATAGATGAGTTATTATAATTTATCTGCACAAGTTCATAGATGGAACATAATGTTTTACAAACATACAAGTAAATATTTCCACATTCAAGTAAGGAATGAGATAAAAGTGAAATTGCATCTTGTAGGTAACTCCAGATCATTCCCAACTATCTTCAAAAACTATGTCCACGTGTTAGTTATTTTAGCTTCAACAATTACAAAGGCAAGTGCGTAAATGCCATTGTTCAAATCAACTCCAATTGCTGAAAGGATCTGACCCGGGTATGGACCTTTCATTAAGGCACCATCTAATCCAATGAGGTCCCTCGCAATGAGATTGAAACCCTTCTTCAAAGCACCATAGCAAACAAATATTCTCCCGAATTGTCTTGTGGGACTACTGGGATTAGATCCAGGTTCCACATCAATCTTGATAGTCGTCCCAGGGTTAGCTCTAACAAGTTTCTCACAATACTCCTGGAGTTGCCCATATTGATCCTTATAGTCTCCATTTTACTTTTCCATAACAATCTTCTTTGCCCTCCACAAAATTTAGGGAGTGAAACTTTAACTTGGTGTTTTTTCTCAAGTAGATCTTGAACTACCCTCAAGTGAATGTTCGGATTGGCCTGGAAGATTGATTCCACATCTTTAGCTATGAAGTTCATGTTGTACATACCAACTTCCCTTGTGTGCAGACATTGGTGTAATGACTTCTTCACCTTAAGATGTCATCAACAAATGAGAGTTCCAATGTTCAACATAAATTTCAATAAGTTTGACCCCACCATGTACATGTTCAAACAAGCTTGTAAAATCATTATTACTAGACAAAGACTTCAAACCCAAATCCAAACATACATATGGAATTTTATAATGGAAATAAAACACCATGTCAGCAGAATTAGGGATGAGCATATGAATACCAATACCGATCCCGTACCGATCGGTATCGGTATCCCGATCGGTATCCACATTTTGGCGATTTCGGTATCG
>JARYGA010030891.1:0-21164 GCA_030545235.1 Helianthus tuberosus
AGTACGTGGGGTACTCAAGAAAACAGGAATTATACTTGAGTACGTGGGGTACTCAAGAAGAACTTAATTTATACTTGAGTACGTGGCGTACACAAGTAAACTTGAATTATACATGAGTACGTGGTGTACACATGAAAACTTGATTTATACATGACGCAAACTATGTTTTCATACAAAGTATACAAACGTGAAATACAAAAACTACATGAATTCACACCAACATTATGTTGACGTTTTTCCAAAACTCACATGTATTTCAGGTAACTAGGATGGATGTGCGCGCGGTTTTACTCATGCTTGTGGATGTCGCTTGTGTTTATCCTTAAATAAAGTTGTAAACTTTTAAGACAATGTTTTATGCTGTCTAGCGATGTAAACGCTATCTTATGTTTCAAATTATGGTATTTGAAGTTATTTTCATGAGCATGTAGTATGTTTACTCTTCGTATGCAATGAGAACCTTTCATGATCACTCCTCGTGCTTCCGCCGTAGAAAGGGGTGTGACAATTTTACTCAATGAAATGGACAACATCCTCACTTAAGGATTTTATCCATTTCATTGAGCGAAATCTGTCAGACAACCAAACTAAATTTCAAGAAAAACGCTTTGGGTTAGAAGGTATTTGATGTTTGGGTTTTTTGGCGTTTCTAAGGCGAATGGGATATATGAAATATGGCGTTTGGGTTTCTGTTTGTGTTTTTAATTGAATGTCTGAGATGTTGTATATATATTTTTTTGGCAGTTTTTTTAGGCGGGATTTTTCTCCAATTAAGTTTGGCGTTTTATATATAATGGCATTTTTATTGGGAATGGTCTGGGATTTTTGTTTTTGGCGTTTTATTTCATGAGATGGCGTTTTGTGTGGAGAAGTCAAAAGACCCTTTTACTCTTAATGAAGCGCGTCCACGTAATAAAATTGATGTTATTTACGAAAACGCCACCGAACCAATCTAGTCCATAGATTGTTTTGATCGGACGATCGATAAGCGTTCTCACCGTTCTCACACTTTCCACCGTTTTCTCTAAATCCCGACCCTATATATATAATTAAACAACTAACTATGAAATAAGGCAAAAAAATCAGTCTCTGAATAAGAAGCCATTGAAGACCGTAACCAAACAAGCCAAGTAAAGCAGCCATGATCACAATAACACCTACAGGAAAATACAACAACAAGACACCCGAACAGTTTGCCGAAATCGGGCGCCATTGATAGGTAAGTCAACTCCACCTGAGATATCTGGAGTACGGATTTTAATTGGGTTGAATACGAGGGGAAGTCGAAACTGGTGACCGTAAACACTTGTATCCATATTATTGCTACTAATATCATCCATTTTTTACATTCAATTGGTGCAGGGCCATCCCCGAGATTAATAAAAAAAATTGGGCCTCGTGCAAGAAAAAAAATTGGGCCCTCTTCATATAATATAAACTTATGAATTATATATCCAAAAACCACAATACGACAATAATTGATTAATTATTATAAAAATATACAAAACAATAGTAGTGTAGCAAAATAATCAAACTAACTTACTTAAGCAAATCGTGAGGCTCTCCTAGCGTTTTTGGAAGCCAAGCTCTCGATCAAGTCCTTATAGTCCATACCTTCTAATATTTCTGTCACACCCCAACCAATGACGAAATCATTGGAGTGGGACTTGTTCGAGATTGCAAGAGACTTCATAACACTATTTGTGACAATATTTAATTCAACTGATTTCATTTCATAGATAAATTGTCAAAACATTACAAGAATTTCAAATAACAACATTGTTCAAACAAAACATAACAAAATTGATACAACACTTTAAACCTAAACGTCTAAGTGGGTATCTAGGCATCTTTGCTAGTCCATTTTCATAGCATCATCAATCCTCAACCCGTAACATGTTTAAAATACAATTCAATGCAAAAGCAAAGGCGAGTATACAAGTTTAAGAATAAGTACAAGTATAGAAGTTTAAAAACGAATCCACATGGCAACTTAGTTTATACAAGATCAACCTAACATGGCATGCAATATTTCTAGCCAATCCTCTGTTTACGCAACAATGATATAATTCAACATGACCACAAGTCTACGGGCGGTGCGTTACTCCTATAGCGCTATACATGTCAAATGGAGGCTCGTGAAAGCTAATTACTAAAACATATCACATAAGTATGGTCCACGTAAGCATCAAGTATCATAACATAGCATTCATGTATAAGGATTTTTTTTGTGCATTGCATAAAGAATAAGTTTAAGTGTAGTTTAATAATGTAACATGTTACACCCCAAAAAGTGGTAAACATAAAAAGGGGGTTGCGAGTATACTCACAGAATTGCTAAGTCTTCCGATTATCCAAGTGTTGACGAGTGTACGAGATTAGGAGGATGGAACACCGAGGTCACCCTATATAGGCAAACGATGGTGCATGAGTAAACGGAATTATGACGGAGGATTTGAAGTGGATATAAAGTATAACTTGTTGGTATATATACGTAGATATATATATACACACGCATATAGTTCATATAGTTATGTATTAATTCTAAATTAATTCAGTAAGAGAATTATAGAAGTATTGTCAAAAACAAATATACGTTTATATTTATTGTTACAAAAAATTATATGAATTTGGTAGATTTCGATTTATAAAACTAACGCGTTTCGTTTTACGGAATCTTACGAAAAACGGGCAGAGTTTCCTCTGTTTTTGGACGATCCCGACAACACAAGTTATCGATCTAATTGTCAAAATTCAACAATAACAAAACAATATATAATTATATATTTTCCTATGTATTTTTTTGTATAAACAAAATATATGATGCGGTTTAGTGATAACAAGATATAAACCAATAAAATTTACACTTTTATTCGAATCTCAAGTTTAACCCGATGACCCGTCAGTTGACCGGGTTGGACCGGTTGACAGACTTTGACCACGTCTGACCGAACCGAAGCCCGAACATCAAGCGTAACCCGACATGCCTCTTGAACCGAACCCGAATCCGTGCAACCGAACACGAGGATCTGGTACGATTTCATTACTTTGAGTCGATTTTGAAATGAAACTGAAAATCAATCGAATAATACTCAAAATATGACTAACCTGAATTGAAACAAGCCGAACATGATGTTGACCGGAGTCGACTGCCTTTAACAACATCTGACCCGAATGCGTCTCGAACAGAAGCTGACGGAACGAATAAAACATAACTCAAAACATACACTGACTTTGGAATAAAACTAATGTTTAAACAAAGTATGCCCAAACTCTTACCGGAAATGATGCCGCCGCAGGTAAGTTCGCCGGAAAAACATGACCCGCAAGCAAGCACTCCCAAATTGAGCTTTAACTGAACACGAATCCACACCTGAGACTCCCCAATAGGCTCCCGGCGACATCTTCGTGGCTTATCGCTATCGCGTATCGGGAAGAGAGGGAGAGACGAGAGGTGGAGAGTGGTTTGTTGGGAGGTAGAAGGTTGTGGTGGTGTGTGGGTGTGCCGGAGACGAACAACACCGGAGGTGCTTCACCGGAGAAGGAAAGAGCAGGGGGTAGCTCAAGATGAAGAAGGAGTGTCTGGTTCTTGTGTGTGCTTGAAGGGGATGGATTAGGGTTACTGTAATAATGAAGTTAGTTGGTGGTTGAATAAAGAAATGGCCTAATATTTTACTTAAATGTTGTTCCATTGTTTAATACATAAGTGGGGTATAAAATAGGTAAAGTATAAAAAAACAACCAAATCTTGGCTTGGAAAAATGGTTGGACTTTGGTCCAATGTTATCAGCCGATTTGGGCTGTAGATCACAGCCACAATGTGTGACAACTGTGTTCTGTAATTATCGTATAATGTAAAAAAATGTCAGTTTTCAATAAAACAATGTGCTTTGGTGTTATTATATGTGTTTTGGTGTTATTATATGTGCAATTGTGTTTAATGATTTTACAATTTGATTCGATTCCGATTTCAAGCTTTAAATCACTTTCTGGAAGGTTATACGCGAACTGGTGCATAAACGCAATCAGTTTAATGCGACGTACACTCCAAAACTGTGACGTAAGCTAAACATACCCTAAATATCCTTTACATAACTTAGAAATAAGTTTCGAAGTATTCGGTATGGCAAAAACATGTTTATTTGAACTAAAGGACTATTTACGACAAAACTGCGAAACGAACGCTGGTGACCACCCAGATAATATCTGAATCCTGAAAATATTCTGTTACGATTAAAAATTTATTTTTAATCAGGTCCGTGTGGAAAAATAAATTAAAACGCCTAAAAACGTTATTTTTCAAGTTTAAGTGCGTAATCGTGTTTCTGCGCAACACAGTGCTTATACTGCAAAACGCAGACAACGCAGCAAATCTTGGAATATGCCAGGAATATGCTAGGAATATGCTTTATGGAAGATCTTATATAATCTACCACTCATCACTTCATTTAACCCTCACTCTCTCTCCCTCCTACAACCATCCCACATCTCTCTCTCTCTACATTCATCACCTTCAAGTCTTGTTCTTGAGAATTCAAGCTCATTTCTAGCTATTTTTAAGTTAGTATGAAGATCTAAAGGTGTTCCCAAGGTGTTGTCAAGTGAGTACAAGCTTCCTATCATCAAAATTTCATCCCACAACCTACTTGAATCTTGAAGGTATAACATTTGTATTTAAATCATATCTTTGGTTCATAGTTGTTCTTGATGATTTGAAGTTTCTCTTGAATCTTGGGATTTTCACTAAACTTGAAATCTAAAAATGAAATGGGTCTTGTTACAAAAAAATGGTGATGTATATATATATGTATAACCGTACAAATATATGTGTGTGTGTATGAGTCTTGAAGTTCGATCTTTTTTTTAATACTTGTTTATGTTGTTACTTGTTCTTGAATACTAGTTAAAATGCAAGTGTTTAGTGATCTATGTATGATATGTTAGATGACCAAGTACATCAGCAAATACACCAAAATATAACACATATTTTATGCATCTAAACCCATATGAAATGTTGATGCTATGTTAGCATGCTTTAGACACTTGTACATGAAGATACATGTTGGTTTAAAGCTCAAGAAGTAATGAAAAATGGCTATATGACAAAAATAATTTTTGAACTTGTTATAAACACAAAAATAACATTTATTTGGTAAATTATAATGGCATGAAACTTTGACATAGGTTTAATAGCTTTGCATGTTGTACATATAGCTTAAAAAGTGGTAAATTATGTGAAATTTACATGATTTATGTGCTTTCCTTAAGACCTACACTATCATGAGTATAACCATTATTTTATTCAGTAAATAACATGGGTTATGTTAAAATTTCAAGTCGTTTCAATTTGGGATGATTCGGGTAACGTTTGATGCAAAACTATGCAGATTTGGGATGATTCGGGTAACGTTTGATGCAAAACTATGCGGTAAAACGGTCAAAAATCGCCTTTTCGGAGGACTTTTACAAAACTGTTTTAGATCAGTAACCAAACTGATATTTCTGATATAAAAACAAGTATTTTAACTTATATTAAGTTTACTTGGTGTTTGGTTGGTCATACGTGACTCCGACGCCCAAAAATGCCACCGAATCGCTTAAATAAGTGCTTTTCGACATACACTAGAATGGGTTGTTCATGGGTTATTTTATGTGTTATAATGTGCTATGTGTTTTTCAATATGTGTATGATCATGTGTTAGTGTTGACAATATTATGTGTGTTACGCTCGAGTACATATATACAAATACACCAAAATAATAAAAAATAATAACTTTTCGAGAAATCTCAAAGTTAGGTGAAAATTCTAAGTATCGGAGAAACTTCGGTATTTTTGTGGGTTTTTGATTATTAAACCATTCTTATTTAATTTAGGACGAATAAAAAATTTGAGGGATTGTGTATAAAAAACGCACCCGAAGGTGAGTACATAGATCCCCTCTTTTTCCCGTTTTCGATTGTTTTGGGGTGATTCATATGAATCAAAACGATTTCAATATTCTAACGATGGTTTCAAAACGATTGAGATGGTTTATACAAAACTAATAACAATTTCGATAATGTGAACGAACTTGTTGGTGGTAGTTACATAACGAATGACATTCATTAGCATTGATTAAGCAGACTAGTATTAGGTTATGGTACCATAGGATCCGACAAATCCCGTTATCAGACCGCACCCATGGTTATGTGTGGGTTAGGTGGATAACGACTGAATCTGATGATTGTTAACTTAACCTTTGGAGGTTTGTTAATGCAAGAACGAGTTGAACGATGAACGAGTCACAAAGGTTTGAATGTTATTAGCGAGACGACCAAAAGTAGTTTTCACAAATAAAACGAGAAGGATTGGAACGAGTGAATGAATTGAACGATTTGGAACGATTTGAACGATTTAAACGATTGACCGATGTTCTATAACGAGAACGAGTTAAACAATATTACACAACGATGTTTACGAAACTATATAAACCATACGAGTTTTATTACAAGAACGATTTATGATTTGATTTACATAAACAAATGTTTTGGGTTAAGATTCATGGCATCGAGGTTTATAAATTATGACCAATCTATTTTGACTTGGTTATTCATTTACAATACAAACATTTTACAAAACAAGGTTTTCTAATATCAATTAACGAAGTTATACAAGTTGTTTCAACATACAAACGAGCCATGAATCTGATACTCACACAAAAACTATGTACTCGCCAGCATTTCTTTGCTGACTTTGTTTTTACATATGTTTCAGGTGAAGTTGCTTAGTGTTGATTGCGAATAGGATGCATGCTCACTTAGGACTGGACGAGGCCTTAGTGATTTAATAACGATGATAAACTATGTTTGACTTGCTTGTTTAACTTTAAGACAATGTTTAATATTCAATAAAATGAAACTCTTTGTATCCATGGTTTGAAACAATAATTCTGTTACAACACTCCCCGACGTTTCCGCCACGATTTGTTGTTTTACGTGGTCGGGGTGTGACAGAAGAAGTTGGTATCAGAGCCAATGGTTATAGAGAATTAGGTTATTAGTAATATTTTGACATAGACTATAACTTTCTAGGACCCCAACGCAAGTCGATTTGCGTTTAGAATTTTAAAAACAAAATCCGAATCTGCTTCGAAAATTAATCATCCGTTCTAGGATGATTGATTACTAGGTTTTGAACCCTCTGTTGTAAGGTTTTGAACCCTTCCAGTTTGACTCATTTTTGGCTTAGTGCCTTTTGAGTTTTCAAAATCTCGTCAAAGTTTGGGTCTAAATAATGTGAACACGTGCAAACTGGAAGAGTGAATGCCTGTACCCTGAGTTTTCTGTCTAAGGCTAGAGTGTTCGTACAAATCCACATAATCGGGCCAGTCACTCTTACCTGGGAACTCTTGGGGTGAGTGTTCACTTATAGGCGAGCATGTCTTCGCGATACATTATTTTTGACCTATTTACTTTGATTTGTCACTACGTGTCGTTTGTTTGTTCGAGGTAACAAACAAATGAACGCCTTCCTTGTGTTTTGTCGATACCTCTTTTGTTTTTCCTAAATTTCAACCTCACTCGATTCTCCTGTTTCCTTGTTAGACAATGCCTCCTCGACGTGAAGCACAATCTTTTACTATTGAAGAAATCGCAGCCCTGGTCTCTCAGCAAGTGGCTGCTGTGCTTCCCGGTGTTGTGACCCAAGTCCACGAGATATACAACAACAACAATAATAACAACAATAATAATGCACTGTGTAACTTCAAGAATTTCAATTCTGCTAAGCCGCTAAAGTTTTCTGGGTCGCAAGGAGTACTGCGCTCCTGCAGTGGTTTGAGAGTATCGAGAGCACATTCAGACATGTGCAGTGTCCGAATGCGCGTAAGGTTGAATTTGCTTTGAGTGTGTTTGAGAAGCGTACTCTTACGTGGTGGAACGGAGTGATGCGCGACAGGGGTGCCGAAGTGGCGTTGGCACAAACATGGGAAGAGCTTCGAGCTCTCATGATGAGAGAGTTCTGTCCCCGTCACGAAATTCGAGCTTTGGAGCGAGAGTTTGACGATCTGAAACAAGACGGGGGAGAACACCATGCGTATACGGATCGATTTGAGGAACTCAGTCTTTTGTGTCCTACTATGGTTACCCCGTTGGAGAAAGCGATAGAGAGGTATATCGATGGTCTACCCGATTCTATTTTGGATATAGTGACCGGTGTTTATCCAACTACCCTTCGTCAAGCGATCGAGTTGTCTGCTACCTTGACTGAGACTCAAGTCAGGAAGGGTAAACTCACCCGCAAGGGTGATAAAAAGAAGGCGACTGATTCTGGGAAGGACAAGAAGAAGGGTAAGGGTAAAGAAGGTGAGTCATCGAAGAAGTCAAGAAAGCGAAAGGGTGCTCAGAATTTTGCAGTAACTGCACAAACTGCTCAGAACCCTCAGAACCCACTAGCTCAACAGCCTGCGAAGAAAGCATATGCTGGTACCGCACCTTATTGTGCTCGCTGCAACGTTCATCATGTTGCACAACATGCTTGTAGATAATGCACAACGTGTGGTAAGCTTGGGCATCTGGCCAACGTCTGTCGTTCGGGTCAGAATCAGATTGTTCAGAATCAAGCTCCAGTCCAGGGGAATGCTACTAGATTCCCACCGGGTTCATGTTTCAATTGCGGAGAGTTTGGTCACTTCCGCAACAACTGTCCGAGGCTAGTGAATGCAAACGCAAATGCTAATGCGAATCCGAACGTGAACGTCAACGCAAATGTGAATCCCGCTCGTGGGCGAGCGTACAATCTGAATGCTAACGAAGCGAGGGCTGACAACGAGGTGGTTAATGGTATGTTTCTTGTTAACAATCGACCTGCATCTATTCTTTTTTATTTTGGTGTCGATAGAAGTTTTGTTTCATTATCATTTGAACCTTTGCTTACGATACCTTGAACTAAACTGAGGAAACCCTTATCTATTGAAGTTGCTACTGGTAAACCTCTTGTTCTTGATTCTGTTATTCGTGATTGTCAGTTAAACCTTGATGACCATCTTTTTCCCATTGACCTCACGCCGATGCAACTTGGGAGTTTCGATATTATCATAGGGATGGATTGGTTAACCAAACATCATGCTGAGGTGGTTTGTTTCGATAAAATTGTTCGTATTCCTCTTCCGTCTGGCGATATTCTGGAAGTTCATGGCGAGAAGCCATCTGGTGGTCTGAAGCTTATGTCGTGTATGAAGGCCCAAAGATATTTGCGAAAAGGATATGTTGCTTTCCTGGCACATGTCACCGAGGAGAAAGGCAAGAGCAAGAGTATTTAGGATATTCCGATTGTTCGGGATTATCCAGAGGTGTTTCCCGATGAACTGCCTGGTTTGCCTCCAGTTCGTCAAGTCGAGTTTCATATTGACCTTGTACCCAATGCTAACCCAATTGCGAAAGCGCCTTATCGTCTTGCACCATCAGAGATGCAAGAGTTATCGAAACAACTTCAAGATTTGTCTGATAAAGGATTCATCCGTCCGAGTTTTTCGCCTTGGGGAGCTCCTGTCCTCTTTGTGAAAAAGAAAGATGGATCTTTTCGAATGTGTATCGATTATCGTGAGCTTAATAAGCTTACCATCAAGAATCGATATCCCCTACCAAGAATTGATGATCTCTTCGACCAGCTGCAAGGTGCTTCATGTTTTTCCAAGATCAATCTGCGTTCTGGGTATCATCAACTTCGTATTCTCGAAGAAGATATTCCCAAAACTGCTTTCCGTACAAGATATGGGCACTACGAGTTCACCGTCATGGCTTTTGGTTTGACAAATGCCCCAGCTATCTTCATGGACTTAATGAATAGGGTTTGTAAACCTTATTTAGATAAGTTCATCATTGTGTTCATCGACGATATTCTCATTTATTCAAAGTCTCGAGCCGATCACGAGCAACACCTTCGTTTGACATTGGAACTCCTAAAGAAGGAATAACTTTTTGCTAAATTCTCCAAGTGTGAATTCTAGCTTAAAGAAGTTCAGTTCTTGGGTCATATTGTCAATGAGCAGGGTATTCATGTAGATCCATCCAAGATTTTGCAATTAAGGATTGGAATACACCGACGACACTTACAGAAGTTCGTTCTTTTCTTGGTCTTGCTGGTTATTATTGATGTGTTAAAAATGCAACATATAACTTTCATCAAATGAGGCATAAAACTAACCCTTTTTTAGTACTAATGTTGGAAAAAGTATGCTTTTGTCTTCCTTTTGTATTTTCAGGATTAAATGAGCTCAAATTAACAAAAGAAACAAAAAGACATCAAAATCTAACATAAATACAAGAAAAGGAACAAGACGTAACATGCCCGACCCCACGACAGCATCTTCCCAAGCAAAACAAGAGATCATAAGCCTGAACACGCCCCGTGCTCAGCCAGCACGGGGGCGTGCCCAAGTGTCAGCAGAAAAGACAAATGTGACAACCCGTGATTTACGGCTCTTAATTATGTGATTAACAGGTGTTTAATGCAATAATGAATAGTGATTACAACGCAAATTAACCTAATTAGGCCTTTGGAGTGCCCAGGAACGATAATCCGACTTTACAATGCGCGAACGGTGGTTTACAGAGAAACCTGTGAGACGCTAAATGGCAACGGATTCATACCGTACAAGATACTGACAACGCCGACAAACATTAAACATTTTACGCTATATTTAGCTTCGTAATTAATTTTAGTGACTACAGTCGAAACCGGATCGAAAAACGGATTAAAGACGGCAACGATACAATTTTTCGCGATTATTACCGTAATCGACGCACGGGCGTGCAAACGACGACTACCGACCGTATTTTATGTATTTTAATTTTTGACATTAAAACGGAGTTCAGAATTGACAACGGGTCTCGTAGATATTACGGGCCACTTACACACGAGATGTGCTTGTGGGCCCTGGGCCCAAGCCCGAAACCCACAAGCCTAAACCCACACATAATAGGCAAATCCCTACTAAATCTCTAGAAAATCTAGAAAATCTCACTATATCTTTCCATAATCTCTTTATAATCTTCAAAAGATTTTAACCCATTAACTAAAACAAAGAACCTGAATGTCATCTATTTGCACAATGGACATTGAGAACACTGTGTTCTATAAATACGGACCATCCATCTCTCCTCACTACATACACAAATAAGGAGCAGCTCTCCATCTTCCCTCACTCTCTATTTCAAATACAAACATAGAGAATCAGTTTCCTCTTAAACAAACAACCGAACACACACACATCAACACTCTCGGTCCCCCTTTCTTCCCCGATCACACCCGACAAGCAGCCGATACCCCCTCCTTCACTCATCATCCTCGGCGGCGGAGCCAGAGGTGTCGGCTGGTTAACCGGCGCTGATGTCGGTGATCCTCGTCGACGAGCAAGCCCCCCCCCCCTTCTGTCTTCTGCTTATCGGCAGCCACCACCAGATGGTGGTGGCGTGTGGCGGCTGCAACAGGAAGGAACGAAGAGAGAGAGAGAGCTGCGGAGAGGAGAGAGAGAGAGAAACCGGCGGTCGGCTCGATTACCCGGTAGTTGGTTCGATTATCCGGTGGTCAATGGCAAAGTCCGGCGGTCCAAGACTTTATCCGACAAGTTTCTGGTAATAATTGGTTCCCCCTTTCTTCCCTTCTTCTCTTCTCTGATTGAAAGGGTGTTCGGTTCGTTCGTGTCCAGATCGTGTTCAGGTTACGATTGGCTCGGATTGGTGATGGTTCGGGTTAGTTTTTGGTTCAGAATTTGGTTTGGTCAAGGAAGGTCAACAAGACAGCGGTTCGGTCGAACAGGTCAACGGTTCGGGTTCCAGATTCGCTGTCATTCGGATACAGGCTCGAATCAGTTATAAACGGCTCAACTCGGTCCGACTCAGCTTGACTCGGTCCAACTCGGCTCGACTCGGTTCACCTCAACTCAGTCTACAAGAGCTGACTCGGTCAACTCAGTTGACCCAGTCAACTCAGTTAGGCGGTTCGACGACTCGACGCGAAAGACTCGGTAAAAGACTTAGAGTGAATATTATTTACGTTATATTATGGTTTTATTACGTGAAACGAGCTCTCGAAACCGACTGATTATAAATTACGTTCGTTATATATTTGATAAAGTTGCATATAGTTGAATCTTGATTAAATTGTGTTGAATTTTTGAAAATAAAACGACAACTTGTGTTGTCGAGGGCGTCCAAAAATAGAGGAAACTCTGCCCGTTTTTCGAGAAAAATCCGTAAACACGACACGTATTACAGTTTCAAAAACGACACTTAATGGAATTCGAGTCTATAATATTTCAAACCTTAATATTTCCAAACGCTTTTACAAATAAATATAATGTTATATTTATTTCGAACGTCGTTAACTCGTAACCTTTTACAAAATAAATATAGCTTATATATTTATTTCGAATATCATACAACACGATCTTGCTTTATAAAATAAATATAGATATATATTTATTTCAAACACACGAATTCTTTTACAAAATAGATACAGTTTATCTATTCAACTACTCGATGAAGTTCTTATAAAATAAATATAATATTTTATATTTATTACGAACGCCGAAACGGCCTATACTTATATTTTTGGCAAATATACACAAAATGTGATATATGTAATACAAGTTATTATATATTATTTTCATACAAACTTTTGTACATACACGTACGATTCCTCGAGACAACTAACGCGATATATGATCCAAGTTTGTTATATGATATTTTCGTAAGAATATTCTTTTATACACGTACGACTACTCGAGACGGCTAACGCACTTACAACGATATATTTATATATTTTTATTTATTCGTTTTAAGTCTCTCGGAAACTAAGTCTTTTTCAAGACTTATTAAATTACTACTGACATTAAACGGGACTTAACAAGTATAACTTAATTATTTTCGTTAAGTTAATAACTTACCGTTGAATCGTTCGATTAACGATTCGGTAGAGCTCGATGACACGTAGTTTAGATACTGCGTTTATTTAGAAACTTATTAGATATTCCGTGTTAGGAATATTGTAGAATGCACGCTAGCAAGCCAACTCTTGGAAACGACATCATGAAGTCGTAAATTAGCTAGCTTTGCACAGGAATATTCAGGTGAGTTCATAACCCCCACTTTTTACTGTTTTACATTTTTGTAAATGTTTTCGGGGTGGAAAGACATGCACATTTTGCAAAAACATACAAAGTTTTGAACAAACGCAAAACTCGTATTTCTAAATCATATTACGAATGGATTTCGAGGAACACAAATGAATTACGAAAGGTTTATACTAAACATACCGGTTTTTACAAAAACAAATGCTTATTTTCGAAATGTGAATGATATTCGGCCAGGGTGACCGGGGATTTGGTTAGGGTAGCCAGGAAATCTGGTCAGGGTGACCAGGAATCTGGTCAGGGTGACCAGGGATTTATTTTATACATGGTATGGTTAGCGTAAGGAGGTTTACTACTTAGATCATGTGAGTGGGTAGGAGCAACATGAGGCCATTAGTCCTCATGGTAGGACCGAGGGACAGGAGCGGTAGATCTATCTGGGTGTAGCGAGCCCAGCCCCAGGCCAAACTAGAAACGGACCTCGGGGTGACTTTGTCCACATACTAATGCCGTGGCAAAAATTTGCTAGGTTTGAGTCTCCCTACTTGCACTTCACATATATCAGTGGCCTTGCAAACCATTGGTGATCTCAATTCCCTTATTTGCTACATACCAGGGACATATATATTTACGAAACTATTTGTTCATACAAATTAAAATACCATGTTTTATACAAAATTCAAAGCACATGATTATACGGGTAAGGAGTCAAAGTCAGGGTGGGCATTGATGGTTATATAAACATTACAAATACAAGGCTTTACAAATGCATGGTTTTATGAACATAACGTGCTACAAACACAACGTTGAAAATGATTTTTAAACTCATTTTCTCAATACTATTTCAAAAACCGGTTATTCCAAAGATTTATTTCAAATCTTTCACAATACCAAAGATTTATTTCAAACCTTTCATAACTTAAAAGATTTGTTTCAAATCTTTTACAAACAAACTATGAACTCGCTCAACATTATGTTGATTTTTCTCGCATGTTCTTTCTCAGGTTACAGTTTTAAGACAAGGCACGGTTGGAATAGGAGAGCCATGTGGAGTCGAGTACTTAGTGGGCGTTCATTTTCTAAAAGACTTAGCTTATTTGCTTCCGCTGTGCAATGAAGATACCAGTCCAGTCACGCCAGCTCTGATGATTTCGTGGTGTGACAACAAAGTGGTAGAAGCTTCTATTGCCCACCACGGGGCCGTGCTCAGCGGACACGGGGCCGTGGTCAACTATAAGATTCGCACAATCCAGCAAATCTGCATAGTACAAAGATTCTTCTGCACCACGGGGTCGTGCTCAGCGGACACGGGGGCATGGTCAACTAAAAAGACAAAACTGCATTAAATGAAGAAAGAGAAGGATGTGGACACAGGGCCGTGCCCACTGGACACGGGGCCGTGCCCACTGGACACGGGGCCGTGCCCGAGCTTCTGTTCAGCTTATAAATAGAAGTGCTTGGCTCAAGCTCAAACCATCCCTTGGCACACCACCTCTCTCACACTTCACCCACCACCCAACACCACCATAACACCATCATCCACCACCATCATCCATTGTCCATCGTAGAGTGTGTGAGTCATCTCGGGATCCAAGATTGATCGTAAGAGTTCTTGACAATCAAGGCCATGTTTGCCTAAGTCTCTTACATCACTTGGTGAAGACAAAGTGTCAAGTGTAATACTTTTTATTTCTAATCTTTTGCACTTTTTACTTGGTTTTGTATTAATGACTTTAATAACTAGTTGCTTATGTTGAAGGTGATCTTTCCTTATCGTTTGTCCGTGGTGTCTTGCCATTATTTTACTGTCTATATAAAATAAAAGATTTTCACCATTCATATCTCCACGGTTTATATGGAGGTATGTTGGCTACCTGGTCGGGGGTTAAGGGAACGGTTTGGTAAAGGTCTTGCCATTGTTCAGCGTTTAGAGGTCCTGCAATGGACCTTGGTCAAATTTAGTAGGACCTCCTTCAATACTTAACGGTATTGGATGGCGGGGGTCCAAACTCTTTGATCCTCTCATAAGTTAACTACTATTAATACTATAACCCGGCTATTTAGGACTGTATCCCTGCTGACTCAGACTACTTAGTCGAGGGTAACGTCACCTCCAAAAGAGGGGCCTACCATAATTTGCATTAATAACTTAATTAATTATCTTCCAATAATCCACCCTTTTAGGATTGTATCCTTGCTGACTCAAACTACTGGGGTGAGGGTAACGTCACCTTCAAAAGAGGGGCCTACTACAATAACTAAGATAATCTCTTAAATATGTGCAAAAGTGAAGAAATAATCAAAGGTTACACTAGATACGAGTCGGAACCAAGTGATTCATCTTGTCTATCTGTTTTTCTTTTATTTTTATTTTCAGCATTTTAGTTAGTTTTTATTTTTCTTAGTTTAAAACATTTTTCTAAACTTTTTATTTTGATTAGACGTTGAGGATAAACCGGTACTAAAAGCTCTTGTGTCCTTGGACGACCTCGGTATCTTACCAACACTATACTACGCTCACGATGGGTGCACTTGCCCATATGTGTGTTTAGTGTTAGTAAAATATCGTGTTTTATAAATTTAAAACTTGGCTAAAAATAAGTGTTAAAAGGGGCTTAAAATATACACCTAATATATATAACACTTCACACGCATCAAGTTTTTGGCGCCGTTGCCGGGGACACAAGGATTTTAAGAAAGTTAGGAATCAACGGCCTAATCGTTCTTCTTATTTTTCATTTTTTAGGATATTTTTTAGTTTTTCTGTTTCTGCAAAGCTCAGCACGGGCCGTGCCTGGTCGGACACGGGCCGTGCCCAGCATCATCACTGGCAGTTTTTATTTTCTGAGTTACAGAGAACTGAACACGGGGCCGTGTCGGTGCAACACGGGGCCGTGTCAAACTCCCAGTAACAGGGATCCAGAAAACAATCACTGTAACTCTGACCACGGGCCGTGTTCACCGAGCACGGGGCCGTGGTGAACACTCTGACCAACGTTCTTTTCTGTTTTTATTGCAGGACTTGGAACCCAGGCGCCACATTTGAACCTCCTACGCAGTGCATGAGCTCCAGTTCTAGTAGAGACATAAAAGAACCTTTAGAAGAACCCGAACGCTTTCTCAGAAAAAGACTTAAAGCCAAAAATCAAGAGAAAGTTTCGGGGGACCCACTTCCAATGGCGGACCAACGTACCCTCATGGATTACCTACAGCCCACCGTAGGCAATCTCGGCGCCGCTATCAATGCACCGAATGTCGAAGCCAACAACTTCGAACTTCTGCCACATTTGATACAAATGCTCCAAAACTCCGCAACCTTTCATGGGCTCGCGGACGAGGATCCCCATCTACATATTACTAATTTCTTGGAAATATGTGATACTTTTCGGAACAATGGGGCATTAAACGACGCCATTCGCCTTAGGATGTTTCCATTTTCACTAAAAGACAGAGCTAAGGCTTGGCTTAACACCCTCCCAGTTGGCTCGGTAAACACCTGGGACGAACTAGCCCAAAAGTTTCTATATAAGTATTTCCCTCCTGCTAAAACGGCTAAATTAATGACTAAAATTAATACATACTCACAAGAGGATGGGGAATCCTTATATGAAACTTGGGAAAGGTTCAAGGAGCTTCTAAGAAAGTGTCCTCATCACGGTCTAGCGGTGTGGCAACAAGTATCCACTTTGTACAATGGGTTGTTGCCACACACAAGACAAACACTTGATTCGAGCTCCAGGGGACTTTTAGGTAATCGTCGCCCAAATGAAATATATAATCAAATTGAGGAAATTGCACAAACCAATTTTCAATGGCACACTCCCCGAGGTAATAAATCTATTGCCCCGGGCGCCCATAAGGTTGATGAAAGCACCTCTTTACAAGCCCAAATCGAGGCCCTCTCTTCGAAAATCAAAAGGCTAGAAATGACAAAAACGGCCTCGGTTATGGCTTGTGAAGGGTGTGGTGGGTCACATGAAAATTGGAGTTGTATGAAAGAATTAGATGAACAAGCAGAAACGGTAAACTACATTGATAATAGACCTAGGCCGTCGGGTCCTCCAACAGGTACCTACAACCAAGGATGGCGTAACCACCCGAATCTTGGTTGGAGAGATCCCGGCAATAGTAGTAACCAACAAAATCAACGAACTAATTTTCAACAACCACAAAATTTCTCTCAACAACAAGGTGGAAGAGAAAGGCTTGAAGATACCATATCTCGCCTCATCTCCGACACCGAAAAGAAAAACTCGGATCGATTTCAACAATTGGAATCGAATTTTAGAAATCAACAAGCTAGCATTCAAAACGTTGAAAAACAATTAAATCAACTAGCTCAAAATTTCTCCGAGAGACCACAAGGCGCGTTACCAAGTAATATCGAAACCAACCCAAAGGCGCAAGTACACCTCATCACATTGAGAAACCGAACCGTGGGTCCCGATGATGCCCCAGTACCCCAGTTGAAGAAAGTCAACGCCAAAGCACGACTTCACCTACACCTCAACCAGAAAAGGCTTCTTCACCAAATCAAGAGGCCACCAAGACTCCTCCAATTCCGTACCCCGGTAGGTTATCTCGTCAAAAGACCGATGAACAATTCACAAAGTTCGAAAGTTTACTAAAACAATTGCATGTTAATATTCCTTTTATTGAGGTCCTAACCCAAATGCCTAAATATGCAAAATTCATGAGGGATTTCCTCACTCACAAAAGGAAAATTGAATCATTGCAATTAGTTAACTTAGGCGAAGAATGCTCCGCTTTAGTACTCAACAAACTTCCACAAAAGAAAATCGACCCCGGGAGCTTCACAATTCCTTGCTCGATTGGGAAGTCCCCCATCCGTAATGCATTAGCCGATCTTGGGGCTAGCATTAACCTCATTCCCACGTCAATGTTCAAGCGACTCGGCCTAGGAACAACAAGCCCTACAAAGATGAGCATTCAACTCGCCGACAGGTCCGTCAAGTTTCCACAAGGTGTCGCTGAAAATCTACTGGTCAAGGTTGACAACTTCGTTTTTCCAACTGACTTTGTCATCCTAGACATGGAAGAAGACACCGATGTCCCTCTCATCCTCGGGAGGCCATTTCTAGCCACCGCCTAAGCAGTGGTGGATATGAATGATGGAACGTTAACATTGAAGTTTGGGGATGAGGAAGTGAAGTTCGAATTTGGAAATAAAGTAGAGGAAGAAGACCCGGTCAAATGCATGAAGGTCATAGACTCAAGCTTGGATGACGCTCTCCGACGGTGTAACATGGGATGCAATACATCCCACTTGGGTAACATGTGACCAGGCTTTGGGTCTAGCCAAGGACCCTTATAAACGTGGCGCACCACGGAGGCATTCCGCGGAACTATCCTTAGTTTAGTTTAGATTAATTTTCTTGTTTTCTAGTTAGTTTTAATTTTCAGGAATAAAACACACTTGAGATGGCAAAGGATGCAAGGGAAACTTGAACCAGCACTCTATGCAGGAAAACAGAACCGTCCGATAAATTTCTTCGTTTACAGTAAGTTCGGCACGGGCCGTGTCCACCCAACACGGCCCCGTGCTGCACAGTCTGCAGAAAAAGACCCAGTTCAGGTAACTGGACACGGGCCGTGTTCACCCAACACGCCCCCGTGTCCAGGCTTCTGTTTCTCTTGTTTTAATTTTGTTACTGGCACTTGAACACGGGGTCGTGCCCGGATAACACGGGGCCGTGTTCAGCGCCCAGTAACACGAAAATTTTTGCTTTTCACACCTTTTACACATTCAATCAACCTAAAAACTTATTTTTGGGACACATTGAGGACAATGTGTAATTTAAGTGTGGGGGGGATGTTAAAACCTTGAATCTTGCAAGTCCTAAATACAAGCCTTACACAAAACTTTATTGGAACCGCTAATCACCCCAAATTTTTTCAAAAATTTTCAATTTTTTTTTTACTTGTCTAGGTTTAACTCGGGAAATTCAAGTTCTCAAAAAGGTTATATTTTTACAAATTTACAACCGATAGCATCGTGATAAAAAGAACCAACATAAGAAAATTATGAAAAGGCATGACAAGCTTAGTTAAAATTTGATTATATATACTTGATCACATAAAAACCCATTCCCACAAAAGTGAGTTTTGAGCCTTTATTGAGCATACAATTACATATCATTAGAACTAAATGCTCATTTTTCGTTTCTTGTGTGAATAGCCGCTTGGTTCTTACGACTCTAGAACTTGCCATGACGATACATTCCCGGTCCTTACCAACTTAAACCCGAGTAAGTAAATGATGGAGGCATTAGGACTAACCTTTTTATTTCTACACCATTTTTTTTTACCACCTACCCAAAATCCCCCTAGTTAGCCCCTTTGAGCCTAAACCTTTTCATTTCATAACCCAAACCATACACCCTTTTTACCCACCAAAAACCTTTTTCATTTTTTACCCTTTGTTTTAGTAACAAGTTCGATTTTTCGTATGACTTTTCAAAAAAAAAACAAAATATTTGTGTTGATGATGAAGCAAAAGAAAATAAACAAACAAGTTCATAAAAAATAACTTTGTTTGAATAATAGCTTCATCAAAATAAAAATTACAAAAATAGAAAGTCTTATGAAAACCGAAAATTGATTACGCTTTTCGCCTTTTTCTACTAACCACTAACCACTCACCCAACCACCTACCTTTAACCCAAGCCTAACCCTTCACCCGAAAAAGCCCTCTTGATATTTACAAAGGTATATAAGTTAAAAAGGAGGAGGATTGATTGCTTGGCAAGCCTATGGTAGGAGTAAGTTCCATGCCGCTCTCGAGTGATCCACAAAAATACATTTTCGGCCGAGTGTTGAGTGATCCCCGTGAGGTATGTGAACTTGTATATAAATAGAATTTTAAAGAGGCATGTTATGCCCTAATAAGTAATTTATCTTATGAAAAGTTTTAAATAAATCATGACGAATAGGATTGTAAATAAATAAAAATAAAACTAAATAAAGAATCTTGGAAATCCCGACACTCTACGACAAGCCCAAAAACCTTCTTCTCTACCCATTCCATTTGGGAGTGTAATAGCCACATATTAAAGAGTTTTGCTTGAGGACAAGCTAAGATTCAAGTGTGGGGGTATTTGATGTGTTAAAAATGCAACATATAAATTTCATCAAATGAGGCATAAAACTAAACCTTTTTTAGTACTAATGTTGGAAAAAGTATGCTTTTGTCTTCCTTTTGTATTTTCAGGATTAAATGAGCTCAAATTAACAAAAGAAGCAAAAAAACATCAAAATTTAACATAAATACAAGAAAAGGAACAAGACGTAACAGGCCCGACCCCACGACAGCATCTTCCCAAGCAAAACAAGAGATCAGAAGCCTGAACACGCCCCGTGCTCAGCCAGCACGGGGGCGTGCCCAAGTGTCAGCATAAAAGACAAAGTGGTAGAAGCTTCTATTGCCCACCACGGGGCCGTGCTCAGCGGACACGGGGCCGTGGTCAACTATAAGATTCGCACAATCCAGCAAATCTGCATAGTACAAAGATTCTTCTGCACCACGGGGTCGTGCTCAGCGGACACGGGGGCGTGATCAACTAAAAAGACAAAACTGCATTAAATGAAGAAAGAGAAGGATGTGGACACGGGGCTGTGCCCACTGGACACGTGGTCGTGCCCGAGCTTCTGTTCAGCCTATAAATAGAAGTGCTTGGCTCAAGCTCAAACCATCCCTTGGCACACCACCTCTCTCACACTTCACCCACCACCCAACACCACCATAACACCATCATCCACCACCATCATCCATTGTCCATCGTAGAGTGTGTGAGTCGTCTCGGGATCCAAGATTGATCGTAAGAGTTCTTGACAATCAAGGCCATGTTTGCCTAAGTCTCTTACATCACTTGGTGAAGACAAAGTGTCTAGTGTAATACTTTTTATTTCTAATCTTTTGCACTTTTTACTTGGTTTTGTATTAATGACTTTAATAACTAGTTGCTTATGTTGAAGGTGATATTTCCTTATCGTTTGTCCGTGGTGTCTTGGCATTATTTTACTGTCTATATA
>JARYGA010030892.1:0-47035 GCA_030545235.1 Helianthus tuberosus
TGAAGAGCTCGTAACAGAGGTTACGGTTCCGGACCAACTGTCGGGTAACGAGGACAATAACAATAGGGCTTGGACCTCATTATCAAACTTGTAGGATCGGTTGCTGACCCGAACGAGTCGTTCAGAGGTTGTCTCTTGCGTTTCAGATGCGGAATAATAAGAAATGCAAGTAGAAGTAGCTTGTTCTTCTTCCTAACTGCTTGTTTTATTGATTTGAAACATTTTACAGCTCGATCTTCACACCGGCAGAGCTTCGGTATGGAATTTCACATACATGTTATGAGGTCCACCCTAATGACACCTATATATAGAGTTTCTGGTTCGCTTATGTGTCACATGTCCATATAAGCGGACCAGACATGTTCAAATAAGCGGACCAGACATGTCCATATAAGCGGACCAGACATGTCCATATAAGCGGACCAGACATGTCCATATAAGCGGACCAGACATGTAACACCTATACAGACTCATGTTTTCTCGTAAAACGTGCCCTATGCTATACAATACAACGTAAGACCTGATCCTAGACACCTAGACGGAATCAACAGATGTAGTGCACCAACAAAACTTGATATTCACAGGCACCAAGCGAGACAAGATCGACTTTAGGTTATTGATGTGCGATGTTACTGAATCACCTTCCCTCATCCTAGTATTCACAAGCTCTCGAATTAGATAAACCTTGTTCGCTGTAGAAGGCTTCTCATACATGTTCGTTAATGTTGTCATCATTCCTCTAGCTGAGGTCTCCTTCTGGATATTAAATGCAACATTATCTGGTAGAGAAAGTGTTATCACTGCTCTGGCTTTCTTATCCATCCTATCCCAATCTGCTTGTGGCATTTTTTTTCTAGCTTTTCATCTTCAAGCACTGCATCTAAGTCTTTCTGACAAAGTAGTGCTTCAACCTGCATCTTCCACCAACTAAAGTTATTCCCGTCAAACTTTTCGTTCTGCACCTTCCCATCTTTTGCCATGATAACACAAACACGACTAAACGAAATCGAAATCGAAATATAAATTGAAAATCAACACTGAAACAAACAGAAGCAGAAAACACCTAATTCATGTTTCTTTGATCTTCAAACAATCAATTGACTGAACACCCGCTTGTTAAAAAACTGATCTTCAGAACGAAACCCAAAAAACTAGATCAACGCGGCACCCCAATAATCAAAACCACCCTGGCTAAACTGCTCGGTAAATACACCAAACAATCGACACCCGAAGCCAAACACAATAACCCGATGCTCCAAGACCAAACGATAATAACCAATATCCCTTCAACCAACCCAAACCCTAATCAATAATCTCAAATTGAAAGGAAATAGAAACAGAAACGTGTTCCTCTAGTTCTTTCTTATCTCGATTAAAAAAAACAAAGCAATAATAAACTGCTTTTTGTTTCTCATTTTCTTGGTCCCAAAAAATGGAATATTATATTGCTCCGAATAATTTCTCCTTAAGACTGTAAACAAGTTAAATCACAAAAGGACAGGGGCTTATTTTGTCCTCCTTTTCTGGTATTGATATCTCAGCAACCAAAAAAAACTTTTATGGTTTCTATCTCTTTGCGGCCCCGAGACCCACAAAAAATACGGCACCTTTGACGAGTTAATTAAAACGGGGTGTTGGCGAACGGTGAACAGAGAACGGCGAACGATTGGTGCGACGGCGGACCTGCCAACGGCTACCCTTGATCGCAACTCTCTTCTCCCTTTCTTTCCATGCATAACGAGTCTAAGCTCTGATACCACTTGTTAGGATTGAGCACACACACGATTACGAACATGACACCGAAGGCAATAAACAAACACTGAGATTTACGTGGTTTGGTCTAAACTGACCTACGTCCACGAGTGACAACTAGGATAATTTTAATTAGGTATTCAACATTACAAGTACAGAATATTATTTTATAGACTACACAATTAGGGTTAAAACCCATAATTAAAGAATAAGCCCGTCGACCACGTCTTGGCCCAACTGCCCTTACTGTCGCATCACACCTAACGGTGTCGAGAAATCCACAACCCTGTTAGATGCATATTTATAAGCTAGATGTTATTATTATTATTGTTATTTATTTATCTTAACCTAAGTTAGCATATGGCAGTTATCGCCAATATAATTCATGTATATATACTCATGTATCATAACACTTCAGATTTATCAATTCATTATATGAACATTCGCTTACATTCTGCAAAACCCTAGATTAGATTCAAATAAAGATAAACGATTTCTAACAAAGTGGTATCAGAGCCACATCCACATCGATCAAAATCTCAACATAACAAACATCAATTTCACTTCAAATTCTCCGATCAAGAAACATGAATCAGGCACAAGGAATATAAACGCAAATTCCCAAACTTACGGGGCAGAATTATTACCACTGGCATATACAAATTAAAGTTCTACTCGAATCACAAGAATTGTGGAATATCATCGATGATGGATATCAGGAACTGGGATCAAATCCCACTGAAGAAGCAACCGCAGTTTATCGCGATTCAGTAAAAAAGGATAGAAGGGCTCTGCATATAATCTTCCAATCCGTGAATGATACGATATTCGAAAGAATTGCTCTAGCAAAATCATCAAAAGAGGCATGGAACATTCTGCAAAAATCATACAAGGGAGAAAATCGGGTAAAACCTGTAAAACTTCAAACTCTTAGATGTGAATTTGATGCATTAAAAATGAAGGAGGGAGAGTCCGTTGAAGATTATTTCAATAGAACAACCCATATTGTTAATCAGTTGAGAATGAATGAAGAAAGAATAAGTGAACAGCGAATTGTAGAACAACTTCTACGAAGTTTGACTCGAAATTTTGAGTCAGTAGTAATCGCTATAGAGGAAACAAAAAACTTAGAGGACGTATCTACTGAAGAATTAATGGGGATTCTTCAATCTCATGAATTGAGATTGAAGCGATACGAAGATAATCCTGTGGAACACGCGTTTCAGATTCAAAATTCCTGTCAAGATAGGTTTAAGCAAACACAGAACGATACAGGAGGAAGGGGACGAGGCAAGAACAAAGGTCGGAATCTGAGTTCAATAAGGTGTTACAATTGTTAAAGACTTGGTCACACAGCCAAGTTCTGTCAACGGAAAGATGAAGGTGAGAAGTCGGACAACGTTCTAATTCACAAAGAAGATGAGGTCGATGAACAAGATGACACCATGTTCATGATCTTCAATATGGAAGAGGATGTTAAGGATGACTGTTGGTATCTAGATAGTGGTTGCAGCAATCATATGACATGAAACCGAAAACTGTTTGTCATGCTCGATGAATCACTAAAGAAAAAAGTGAGGACAGGTGATGACAAAAAGTTGGAGGTATTGGGCAGCGGAGACGTCTCAATTTCAATTCGAGGACGAGAAAGGAAGATACCAAACGTGTTTTACGTGAAGGGTTTGAAACATAATTTATTAAGTGTGGGACAACTCATACAAAAGGGGTATGAAGTCTTAGTTCGGAAGGAACAATGTGTCATCAAAGATGCTAGTAATGAAGTGATAGGGGTCATAAAAATGACGAACAACAAGATGTTTCCTCTCTATCCTAAGAATGATCTAAATTTTGCAATGAATATGACAATCAAAGATGCTTCGAGCTTATGGCATAAACGTTATGGTCATGTGAATATGGACACTTAGATCGATATGGGAAACAAAGAGTTAGTAATCGGACTACCAAGGATGATGAAAGATGGTAGTATATGTGAAGGATGTATATCGGGAAAGGAAGCAAGGAAACCTTTTCCAAAGAAAACAACGTGGCAAACAAACAAACCTCTACAACTACTTCATTCAGATATATGCGGTCCAATGAGAACGGAATCAATAGGTGGATGTAGGTATTTCATCACATTCATCGATAATTTTTCTAGGAAAACGTGGGTGTATTTTCTCAAGTTCAAGTCTGAGGCGCTGAATTACTTCAAGATGTTTAAGGCCTTGAACGAGAAACAATCGGATCATTTGGTTAAAACATTAAGAACAGATCGTGGAGGAGAATATTGTAGCAAGATGTTTCAAGATTATCTGAAACTTCATGGAATACGTCATCAACTCACGAATAGTTACTCTCCTCAACAAAATGGAATAGCTGAACGGAAGAATAGGACGCTAACGGAATTAAGTAGAAGCATGATGAACATTAAGCAACTACCGAATTGTTATTGGGCAGAAGCAATATCCTGTACCACCTACATTCTAAATCGTACAGTCACAAAAACTAGACCAAATATTACTCCGTATGAAGCATGGAATGGGCGGAAACCCAATGTGGAACATCTCAGGGTGTTTGGCTGTTTGGCTTATGTCCATATACCTAAACAACACCGAGATAAGCTGGCGAATAAGACTGAAAAAACAATCTTTGTTGGTTATAGCGAAAATAGCAAAGGATACAAGCTATACAATCCACAAACCAACAAGATTATAATAAGTCGCGACGTAATATTTGATGAAAACAAAAGGTGTATTATCGATTCGGGAACGTCTGACGTTCCATTTGTTATAACGGATACTAATGAGGGTCAGATTCAAGAAGATAATGGATCAGACAAGACACAAGGTGAACCAGTATCCGGTGAGCAACCTGAGAACAGTGGTTCTGCATCGATAGAAGACGAGGAACAGTATCAAGGGATAAACCACACTCAGCATAACGAGAATGTCTCAACAGCTGAGCATGTTCAGCAGCACGAGAATGACTCTTCATCGTCAGATTCCGAGAATGAAGTCATTCATACGAGAAGCATCAACAATATATATCAAGATTCAAGAGCTCTCACAGAAGCAAAGGTGTTGCAAAAATATAATGAAAATCAAGTTGTAAATTTTGTTCTTTATACAAGTGTTGATTCAACAACGTATGAAGAAGCCAGCAAGGACTCGAGATGGTTGGAAGCAATGGATAAAGAGATGGAGTCAATTCATAAAAATTAGACGTGGGAACTTGTAGATCCTCCAAAACATCAAAAACCGATTGGTGTTAAGTGGATCTATAAAACAAAGTATGATGAAAAAGGAAATGTAGACAAATACAAGGCCAGATTGGTAGTAAAAGGATACAAACAGAAATATGGCATAGATTATCAAGAGGTATTTGCACCAGTAATCAGATTTGAAACGGTCCGATTAGTGTTGGCTCTCGCGGCTCAATATGAATGGCATCTTCATCAAATGGACGTAAAAACTGCTTTCTTAAACAGCAAGTTGAAAGAACAAGTTTACATAGAGCAACCTCAAGGCTATGTTAAGCAAGGAGAAGAGAAAAGGGTATCTCATCTCAAACGAGCTCTATATGGTCTGAAACAAGCTCCTAGGGCGTGGTAAAGTCGAATAGATGCATATTTCGTTCAAAACAAGTTTAAAAAATGCATTTATGAACACACTCTTTACATCAAAGACACTAAAGAGGGAAATATAGTAATATGCCTATATGTAGACGATTTAATTATAGCAAGCAGCTCGATGAGTTTAATCTCAGAATTCAAAAATTCAATGAAAAAGGAATTTGAAATGACTGATATGGGTCGATTACACTACTTTCTTGGCATGGAAGTTTTCTATGAGAATGGTAATATTACTCTCTCACAAAGGAAGTACATGAGAAATCTATTGGAAAAATACAGAATGACACAATGCAACACAGTTTCCACTCCAATGGAATATTGGCTAAAGTTGTCTAAAGATGATCCAGAAGATTTCGTTGATGAGTGTGTATATCGAAGCTTAGTCGGAAGTCTGATGTACTTAACCAACACAAGACCAGACGTTATGTTTGCAGTAAGCAAAATAAGTAGATTCATGGAATGTCCAAAGAAAAGTCAATGGGAAGCAGCGAAACGCATACTCAAATACATTAAAGGGACCCAGGAACAAGGAATTACATATTCTAAAGGAGGAAAGAAGCATCTAGTGGGTTTTAGTGATAGTGATTATGCCGGAAATATAGATGACAGTAAGAGTATCTCGGGGTATATTTTTCATTTAGGGTATGGTCCTATATCTTGGCAATCAAAGAAACAAAAGGTGGTAGCATTGTCTTCAACAGAAGCTGAGTATATGGCTTTATCTTTAACTGGATGTCAAGCGTTATGGATTAAAGGAATTCTAGATGATCTGCAAGGAAAACAAGACTACTCAATTCCAATATACTGTGATAATAAATCAACTATCTGCCTAGCTAGAGATCCGGTGTATCATGGAAAAAGGAAGCACATAAGGGTTAAGTATCATTTCATCAGGGACTTGATCAAGAAAAGAGAAGTAGCGGTTGTCTTTTGTGCAACAAAATACCAAATGGCAGATATTATGACAAAAGCATTGTAGCCGAAGGGTTTCACTCGTTTAAAGGGTCTACTGCACATGAATATGAGATGATCTAGCTTACGGGAGGGTGTTAGATGCATATTTATAAGCTAGATGTTGTTGTTATTATTATTATTATTATTATTATTATTATTATTTATTTCTCTTAACCTAAGTTAGCATATGGCGGTTATCGCCAATATAATTCATGTATATATACTCATGTATCATAACACTTCAGATTTATCAATTCATTACATGTATATATACTCATGTATCATAACACTTCAGATTTATCAATTCATTATATGAACATTCGCTTACATTCTGCAAAACCCTAGATTAGATTCAAATAAAGATAAACGATTTCTAACAAACCCAACAATAACCAAGTTAAATATATCCACCGGTAAAGTTAATTAGATGTATATTGTTTTTCCAGAAATAGAGCTACTCAGGTTTCATCTTTCGCTGTTGTGATTTTTTCTTATTAAACAATAGCCAAAATTATTATATGTTTCAGTAAAGTCACTTTTTTTTTTTTTGGAAGGTGACTTTCTATGTACTGTTCCATTGGTCACCGGGTTTATGTCAAAGACATTCCCCCGTCAGCCCCGCATCTGCGGACGCGATGTTCGATTGGGCCCCGGCCTGCCGCGTGAGCTGACTTCCGCCCGGAAACCATACTGCCCCCACACGAGAGACTCGCTGGGGTAACAGCTGGGTAAAACCGGGTTGCCCTCAAGACCGCACCATGCCTCGGTAGGATACGATCCATCATTGGGACGTCCCCCCCCCCCCCCCCCCCCCCGAGACCCGAGTGGGAGTCGAACCGGAGACCTCCAAGGAGGAAACCGGCCGACCTTTGCCCCATGGGAATAACCACTGGGCCACGGGAGGCGGATTTATTGGAAAACTAGAAAAACTTAATTCATTAAAGTCACTTAATTCACAGCAATGAAAATTCTTAGAAAATAGTATGAATGAATTTATTGGAAAACAAGAAAAACTTAATTCATTATTAGATAAAATATTAGTTTATTTTATTTTGTTTTGGGATATATAGTGTCCGTTGGAAAATTTGAAGGGGACTTTTGCTCTTCATTTTTTATAAATTATTTTTCAAAATATTAGTTTATTTTGTTTTGTTTTGTTTTGGGATATATACAATCTTAATTGATTTAAGCAGTCGGCATTTACCCACAACACCCTTTCTGCTGGTAAATGTGCGGGTAAGTGAACGGATTTTAGCCTTTGATGAATGCAAGTTTCTCAGGAGTTGCCTCGCACTTGTTCATCTCAACAACTAATAGCTTTATAACTCAACTACTTTGTGATCTTCTCATTACCTTTTATTTCAGTTTGAGTAGCGTCTTCGCATTTTGCTTTAGATTCTGTTGAATTTGTATCTTTATATTCAGTTGGTATGTCTACTGAAATCGCATCTGTCAGTGGTTTCTTTAACGAAACTTTGTCATCAGTTTTGGTTCCTGCAAAAACAACATTTTGTCTTTCAAATCTATTTTGGTACCCAGTTCTATTGGGGGCTGAATATACATACCATTCTTAAAACAAAATGCATGAAAATGTAGCTATACAGGTGTTCCTAAGAAAAATGTTATATCTACCGTACGAAGAGACACGGGGCTGTGTTGAAATCAAAACACTTCATTATGAAAATGAAAACTTTTGGTTCTTGTATTTTTTTTTTCACAATTCTGTTCTCTTTTTACTATAAACAAAAATTAGGTTTATATGTTATTAGTTATTATTCATAATGAAGTTATCCAAAATTACTCCAACTACTTTATGATCTTTTCGCTACCTTTTGTTTCGATTTGAGTAGCCTCTTTGCCTTTTGCTTCTGATTCTGCTGGATTCCCACCTTTGTCATTAGCAGTTGTGTTTTCTAAGACAGCATTCTTGTCTTTCGTTTCTGTTTTTGTGTAGCAAGAGATAAAAAGTAAAGGTGTTTATGGCATAAATTTTCAATGAATACAATTATAATTTATCCCTCATTACATACTCGACGAATACCAATCAATACGCTTATAATCAAGGATTACGATATCGACAAGAATATATGATAAATACAAATAAATATATTATTCTAAATTTCCCCCTCACTTCAAGTGGGAGGAGAACAAACAATCAAACCGAGGTAAAAACCCTGAAACAAGTGGCATGGGAGTACTTTGGTAAGAATATTGGCATACTTAAAAGCAGAAGGCACATGAAGGACTCGTATGTAGCCCAACCGAACCTTTTCCCAGAAGAAGTGGATGTCAATCTCAACATGCTTGGTGCGTTGATGTTGCATGGGAATCTCAGATAAGTATACATCCAAGATGTTATCACAGTAAGCAATGGTGGCTCCTCCGGAGTAGAACATAAAGTTCTAGTAGAAGGTTGCATAGCCAACATGTTTCAGCAACTTTATTTACAACCTCTTGGCATTTAGCCTGGGCAGAGAAACGTGAGATGACTGGTTATCATTTTGATTACCAAGAAATTAAGTGTTCACCTAAATAAACATAATATATCCGAGGTCGATTGTGGGAATCGAGGCACCCCCACCCCAAATCGCCATCTGAGCAAACCATAGTTTGTGCCATTTGTGAGATGATGAAGTAAAAAAGACAAGTTGGAGAGCCAAGTTAGGGAGACGTGAGCAGGTGCAAGTCACTTGAATATTGTGGCTGGAAAGGATCTTTCCGGTCCTAAGATCCTCCCATGAAAAGCCAAACGGGACAAATCCTA
Organism: Helianthus tuberosus; assembly: GCA_030545235.1. Lineage (NCBI taxonomy): Eukaryota > Viridiplantae > Streptophyta > Magnoliopsida > Asterales > Asteraceae > Helianthus > Helianthus tuberosus. The sequence goes on from JARYGA010030892.1 coordinate 9,102, forward strand.
TGGAAACAAGGCTTTCATGACTAAATAAGCAAATAGAAAGGAAGTTTTTGACAATATTAGGTGCAATGAGGATATTATTTAAAAGGAAGGTGTGATTGGGTATATAGTGATAGCCATTTCCCGATCCTATAACTGGGAATTTTTGGCCATTGACAAATATTATTACGTTGAAAAGACGATGAGAAAGGAGTGTGAATCTTAAATGGATCTGATGTGACATGTGAAGTGTAGGTCCCTCGGAGGTTGAGGTTAAACCTATTCCTTGTTATGTCTAACACACTAGCAAGTGCGGAATCCAAGCTAGCATGCAAACCGAGATAGAACAAGCACAAACACAACACACAATCTTCACCGATTAACACCACTTGTATTAATACGTATGAAAGGTTCGGTTACAAGCTCAATGTTTACAGATGTACTCTGTAAACTCTCTCTCGTGTGTGTTCTCTCTGAAGTGTCTCTCTCTAGTGTCACATATGAAGTGAACACAACACATGGGCATTTATACCCAACACAGCAGGTCTGGTCGAAGGATCAGATAGACTGATCGAAAGATCATCTATCGACCTGAAACACATCGAAGGATTCACATATACCTCGAAGGATGATATCCTTCGAGTTATCCTTCGAGCTCATCCATCGAAGGTTTATGTTTCGAGCTCATCGAAGGATATAAACAATCCTTCGATGACACATCCTTCGACTCAGACATCTTACAAACAATGGCTAACTGTTTGGCCAAGTCAAACCGGAGGATGGTTGATTTGGTCAAACTTACAGGACTAACAACGACAACGTTTTATATCGTTACAAAATACAGACAAAGTACAGACACAAATGCACCAACAAACTCCCCCTTGGCTGTAGCTTTGTCTTTATCTTTATAACTTGATCTTTGTCTCGATCTTTGTGTCTTCAAGTCTTTGACGTCCTTTCAAGTCTTCAATGTCGGAGGATCTTTAAAGTCTTCACGTCTTGAAAGCAGAAAGTGTATCAACAAACTCCCCGTTTTATGTAGGAAGTGTGTTGACAAACTCCCCCTTAACATAAGCTCCCCCTTGAGTTATGCTCGTGAAATATTTGTTCTTTATGAATTGAGATCCTTGTGGTGTTGATGATGGTCAGCGGCAACTCGATCATCTTCATCTCTTGAGTGCCTTCACGTTGTGTCTTCATTCCGAAGCTTGTCATCGACCATGTTCTCCTTGCCTTTAGAATCTGCACATGCAAGAAATCTAAACGCGTAATGAGAACAACTGCCTGGAATATCATAAGCAAACGACACACATGTGACCATTGTTCAAAATCAAACACCGTCCGACAGTTTGAAAGTTTAATTTATTTTATCAATTTCAACTCTAACTTTCAACACTTTGCAAATTTCGACCGTTTATGAAGATTTAGTCATTTTCGGTTTTCGTTCAGGTTTCAGGTAACGAAGACTCGAGCTCCAACATCGTACGATCGAAAATAAGATAGAAATAAAATCTTTTTGGCTTTTATAAAGTTTATATTAAAACACACCTAAAATCTTTTTGGTATTTTTGAATATTTCAAATGTAAAGACTGAAAGCAGTAAATAAATATATATACAAAGATGCAGAAACTGAAAGCATTAAATAAATATTTACAGACATTCTTTTTGCGAGTTTCGAGGGTAAGAGAATCATATCAGTGTACGGTCATGTCAAAACACTCTTGTTGTTCTTTTAGTTAACATTAAGATAAGCATCCTATAACGATTATCGGTATTGTTGTCCACTTAAGCTCAACTTATCATTTGTAATCATGGCGAGGGGATACGTTAAGGTATGATTTATACTTACCGACCGGTGTTCATCCACATCAAGACACATTCCCGTATCAAGGTATGCACGAGGGTTCATCTTACCGGTGAGTATACCGATTATCATCTGTTTGACCGTATATGATGTGAGATTCTCACTTATTTTGAATGAAAACAAGCCCTATGTGATAGAATCACTTATTGATGAGGAACTTGATTTTCAGATGCATGAGGGCACAGGAGCAAGTCCGTGAACAGGTCAGTACTTTCGTACAGCAGAGAGACGAACTTGACTCCCGGATAAATGTGATATTTTATCACTTATTTGTGGGACATGTGATTGTTGATCACTTATTGAGGTCGAATGCAGTATGTACACGTATGTATAGTATCATGGAAGATCTAGACTTGCGTCCCCGTTATTTTTCGGTAAAAAATACAACCATGATACCCAGATGATAAGCAGCATAAAGACCGAATATCTCAGAACCTCGGCAATCTCTCAAACGAAATTTCGGTACTAAGACCATATGCCAATGAATGGTTCCCACCTGGTCTTCAGTCGATTTAAGTTTATATCACCCTGTACACTTTAAAATGATTGTGAGCCTACCGATACATCTTATATAGAGCTGCTTATCGTTTTTCATTTAAGGTTTAAAGAGGTTTGGACAGACCACTGATGTACTATCATTTTCTCTTTTGCTCTCCAGGAAACTCATTTTTGTTTTTCTATTGTTTTTGTGTTTTTGAAATTTTTCGATGTTTTTGAATTTTCAAATTTTGGATTTACTCCCCCTAAAATCAATAAACTAAGACAAATTTAAAACACAAAGGTATTTACAAAAATGATTTTCCGATGTTGGTTTTACTCTTGCTTGACCTTAATGCCGTTTACTAGTAATAAAAAGTCAAATCTTGATTTGTCAAATGCTTTGGTAAAAAGGTCGGCACGTTGGTCATCGGTGTGGACGTAAGCAACATCGATTAGCCTTTTCTCAAAGCAATCACGTATGAAGTGATATTTAATTTCGATGTGCTTAGTCTTTGAATGCTGCACAGGATTTCTAGTGATCTGTAAGGCAGCAGAATTATCAACGTAAATAGGAGTAGTTAGGAATTCAAAACCGTAGTCGCGCATTTGCTGTTGGATCCATAGGACTTGGGAGCAACAACTTGAGGCAGCAATGTATTCAGCTTCGCATGTTGATGTAGCGAAGCACGTCTGCTTCTTGCACTGCCATGTGACTAGGCGATTTCCCAAAAACTGACATCCAGCCGTTGTGGATTTGTCGTCGATTTTGCATCCGCCAAAATCAGAATCACTGAAAGCGATCAAGTCAAAGTTATTATCCCTAGGGTACCATAGACCGGTGTCAGGGTAACCCTTCAAATAACGAAAAATCCTTTTTACAGCTGCAAGATGTGAGGCCTTCGGGTTCACTTGATATCTGGCAAGCAGGCACGTTGGGTACATTATATCTGGTCTTGATGCTGTGAGGTACATAAGGGATCCGATCATTGCGCGGTAATATGAGGGGCTAACAGCTTCACCCTTCAAGTCTGGAGTAATTCCGTGATTTTGCGGCAATGGGGTACCGATGGGCGTTGCATCAGACATCTGGAACCGGCTCAAGATGTCACCAACATATTTAGTCTGATGAATGAATATCCCAGACTCGGTTTGTTGTACTTGTAGGCCCAAAAAGAAAGTCATTTCCCCCATAGCACTCATCTCGAATTTATCCTGCATAATGCGCTCGAAATTCCTACACAAAACATCATTAGTAGAACCAAAAATAATATCATCAACGTATACCTGTACCAGTAGAAGATCTCCATCTTGTTCTTTGATGAAAAGAGTACAATCGATAAGACCTCTGCGAAATCCATTCTCCAGCAGATAATTAGATAAGGTTGCATACCAAGCTCGCGGTGCTTGATGAAGACCATAGAGAGCTTTGTTGAGCAACCAAACCCGATCGGGATGGATAGGATCTTCAAAACCTGGAGGCTGTTCGACGTACACCTCTTCTTCCACCACACCATGTAAGAATGCACTTTTCACGTCCATCTGGTATACCTTGAAACCTTTGAATGAGGCATAAGCCAGAAAGATTCGAATTGCTTCTAGACGTGCAACAGGTGCATACACTTCGTTGTAGTCGATCCCTTCTATCTGACGAAAACCTTGAACGACTAGCCTTGCTTTGTTTCGAATAACGATTCCACGGTCATCCTTTTTGCATTTAAACACCCAACGGGTACCAATCTTCTTGTAACCAGCAGGTTTCTCTACGAGTTTCCAGACACCAAGCTTCTGGAATTGTTGCAGTTCTTCCTGCATTGCTTCAACCCAAGAGTTATCTTTCAAAGCTTATTTCCAAGTTCTTGGCTCTTCCTGTGAGACATAACACGCGAAAGACCAATCATTTTGTTGACCAGATTCTCTAATCGTTGCATACAAGCCTGCATTGTTGTTGTTTCGCAACATGTTTCTTGTTTGAACGCCACTCTGTACATTTCCGATGATGTTTTGTTGAGGATGGGTATTGTGAATCCTTGTTTCTGGATTATCTTGAACTGGAATATTTGTACCCAGATTGTTGAGATTGAGATCAACAATCAATTCAATGCCCGGAATTGACGAAGAGGATGATGCAGTAGCTTCAGCTGTTCTAGGGACGCCCACTGGAGGAGTACCCTCTGAAGTACCATGAACTGCTGTTATTGGAACTTCTTGATCTGCATCGAGAAATTCATCATCCTCTGAAGATTCGTTCAATTCGGTAGCATCATGAAAATCCTCATTATCGAGAGCATTATTGTTCACTGAAGATGGTTCTTGATTGACAATAATTGGACGAACCAACGGTGAATCTGTTGCATTATCACTCTCGAAAAACATCCTTGCCGCAGCATTTTCTTCAACGGCTTCAACATTGATCGAATTGAAAAAGTCATCGTACTCAAACATCCATGGTTGACCTGGATTTCTGACTGGTAAAGTGTGCCTTTGTACTCTGACTTCAGACCATTCCTCGACCCTTTTAGTCTCGAGATTCCAGACTCTTAAGTTCGGGGTGGAATACCCAAGAAAGTATCCAACAATTGCTCTTGCCCCAAACTTTCCATTAGGATCGATTATTGTGCACGGAGCTCCAAACGGTTCAAGATATGACAGATCTGGTTTCCGTTTGTTAATAAGCTCAAAGCAGGTCTTGTTGTGCCTTTTGACTATAAGGACTCGGTTCAACGTGTAACATGCAGAGGACACAGCTTCAGTCCAGAATGGAATGGGCAACTGCGATTCTACCAACATAGTCCTAGCAGTCTCGATCAATGTGCGGTTCTTACGTTCAGCGATGCCATTCTGTTGAGGAGTATAAGCTGCACTAAATTCGTGAAGAATACCTTTTGAAGTGCAAAACTCCGCCATGGCATGATTTTTGAATTCAGTACCATTGTCGCTACGTATCCGCCTAACCTTCAACTTATATAGATTCTCAATCTGAATGATCAAGTTTTTGATAATACCGAAGGTTTCACTCTTATGTGCCATGAACGCCACCCAAGAAAATCTTGAATAATCATCAGTTATCACGAGGCAGTATTGATCATTCTGGATGCTTTTATGCTTGACAGGACCGAACAAATCCATGTGCAAACGTTCAAGCGGAACAGCCACCGTGTTGATTTTCTTTGTAGGATGTCGCTTCTTCGTTTGTTTTCCTTTCTGGCACGAGACACAGACGTCTTGAAGATGGAAGTTTTTAAGAGGAACACCATTCACCAATTCATTTGACACCAAATGATTCATTTTGCGTAAGTGAATGTGACCCATTCGTCTGTGCCAAGAGATTGAGTCTTTTTCTGTGGCTTTGGAAACGAAACAGGTTGCTTGTGCAGACGTTGTGATAGCTTGGCTCATATCAAGGACATACAGATCATTTATCCTTGGAGCCGACAACAGAATCCATTCTTTTGGAATTTTGAAGCCGGGTTTCAGCACATAACATCCATTTGCATCAAAGTGTACTGAGAACTGCTTATCACAAATTTGAGAAACACTAAGAAGATTGTGATCAAGTTGTTGTACGAAGTTGATCTTATCAAAGCTAACAACCCCGTTGGAAATCATTCCTTCACCCGTAATATATCCGCCTTTATCTCCAGCAAAAGCAACATAACCTCCTCTAATAGATTTGACGTCGTAGAGAAGCTTCATGTCGCCTGTCATGTGCCTGGATGCCCCACTATCAACAATCCAATGACTACTGATAGTTCCTCCTGGAACACCCTGCACATGAACTCAAAGGATTAGTTGGAGATGGGGACCCAAGCCATTGTGGTCTTGGGTCTTCCATTTTCATCAACAACAATAACTTCTATTCTTTGATGATTTGAAAATTGTGATGGTCCCCCTGAACTTGTGGTCAATTTAGGTTTCCATGTCTGTTGAGTTTTACCAGTTTGATTGTTTGACAATTTAACTTCGTGATTGTTTGAAGTTTTTGAAAATTTTGAATTTTCTGGCTTAACTGAAACAGATTGTTTTTGAACCACATCAGTTTTAAGTGCCTTTTCAATCACCTTGACTTGTTGGCGTTTCTGTTTCTTTTCCCTTTCTCTTACAAGTCGGGGATCTTGTTTTACAGAAACAGATCGCTTTTGGTGATTGTGTTCACGGGGATCATCTTCTTTGGCTTTCAACTTATGAAGATACGGGCAATTTCGAATGATATGCCCAATTGTACCACATTCAAAGCATGATCTTCGTTCAACAAACCCCGAAGTATCATGTGATCGTCTTGCCGATGATGAACTTTGTGATCCCGAGGTACTAGGTTTTGAACTATTTGGTTCATTTCTTTTCATCACAGTTGCTTTCTTGACAAAATCTAAGTTAGACTGGTTTGCAAACGTTTCAATTTTGTCCGTTCCCTTAGATTTCACAAAGTTCACATTCTTGTTCTTCTTTTGATTTGGCTTCTTTTGACTTTGAGCCGGCAATTTTCTTTTTTGTTTGTTATGATTTTGCTGCCTTTTCTCTGTTGGTAATTTCTGATTGCCAAATTGTTTTCTAACTTCAGCCTTTGGGATAGGAGGGCACTGTGTTACCACAACGTGTGATCCTTTCTTACCCAGAAATTTACTTGTCGAATTTTCAAAAACTTTACTGATTAAGGATTGATTTACATTCTTAATCGGAAAATCTTTGTCAGAATAAATTTTATTATCACCAACAAGAGTATACAGCAAATCCACACTCTCCGACTCTTGTGCAGACGTCGACTCGGTCGGAACAGTCTTAGCAGGTTTTGCGGGAGGATCACATAGAATATGATTCTCAAGAGGTATGTCCTCTTCTTTGATTACCGCATCAGACTTTGCTGAGTCAGTATCATCGGATTCATCATCAGAAGAATCAGTATCCTCAATCACAACTGTAGGATCCTGATTCGGTTCAGCAGTTACAAATGTATCTGCTGACACATCTGAATCGGATGATACTTCCTTCTTGTATCCGAGTCCTGTTGCAAATTCCTTGATGTCCAAAGGAACAGATGGTTCAAAGTGAGTTCTATACTCCTCATCAGGCATGGCATCATAATTGTTTCTCACAGGTGGTGGACATTTCTTGTATCCAATGCATGTGACATCCCGTTTCTCTTTCTGAACGTCAATGATGTGATCCAACACATAGCTAGAGCTTAAATAGCTATCTAACTTGAGTCGGATCGCCTCACTTTCGGTTTTAACACAAGCCATTTCCTTTTGCATTACCTCAAGGCGAGTTATATACAAATTAATGTCAGTTTGTTTTCTGGAAACCATTTTTGTTAACTCGGTTTTATCTTTCTTTAATTTTTCAATCATCGATTTAAACTCCTTTTCATGGTTTTCATAAAACATGTTGGCTTCAGTGCACTTCGAAAGATCAACGGTCAATTTCTGATTGTGAATGAATGTCACATCATATTTCTCTTGCAAAGCCTCGTGTTTGCTTTGCAGTTCACACCACTTATCATTCACTGAAACATGTTTGTCTTGCAAGTCAAACAAACTAGCTTGTAAAGCATCATGTTTGCCTTGCAACTCAGACATGTTTGCTTCTAAATCAGCACATTTAACACGCAAACTATCACAGTTATCACAGCTAACAGAAGTGGGTTCATCGACACATACCTGACTTGATGAACTGTCGACATTAGCCATAAAGGCTGAATGGAGAGAAGACGAAGAATAAGCAGCTTGATCCACCAAAATAGATCTTCTTTCAATTTCTGCTACATCTTCATCCAATAGCTCATCAATATTTGCATCGACTGACGCACTTGATGTCTCATCCACCTGATCATTGCCTGAACTCGAGGATTCTTCATCTGAACTTCCACTGTAACCAGAAGAGTCTTCATCCTCAGAAGAGTCACCACCATTGATGGAAGATTCTCCACCACTGGCGTGATTTAAATCCTTCACGACCTCAGCAAAACAAGCTGTTCCATCTGGAGCATCATTTCCCAACTGGATTGACCAATCACAACCTTCATCTACTTGAACCACAAGTGCCTGGTTGGCATTAGATGGTCCTGCTTGACTCTGGTTGTTGACAGGCACCAATGTGCGCTCATTGTTCCTTACTTGGTTCTGAGCCCTGTTGCCTTGACCTCTGAAAGGATTTTGGTTTCCATGTTGAGATGGCCTTGTACATTCACATTTGAAATGACCACGTTCCCCACAATTGAAACACTTAACAGCCTGCTTATCGAACCCATACTTGGTGTCTTTCTTGCTTTCCAAGCTGGTTCTGCCCGTTCTTTCCATGAAATCCTTTGCTCGCCTAACAGCACTGGCAAAGGCCCATTTGATGTCCATCATCTCCATCTCCTCTTTATCAATCTGCTGATAGTCTTCTTGAGTCAGATTAATGTTACCAATCTGACCTTCCACCAATCCACAGTATGCGCTCACCAACGTGTTTAGCAGCTCCATGTGTTCCTTTGCTACTTCCACACTGACTTTAGAAAAACTTGAGGTGTCGAGCCGTACTGTATTTGGCTTTGATTGCTGACTAGCAGATGATGTGCTTCCATAACATGCTTGCTGTTGAGGAGGAAGTGGTTGAGGGACTGGTTCAAGCGGATTTCCATACATGTCTGTTGTTGGAGGAGGAATGCCATACAAGCTAGTGCTAGACACAAACGCTGTTTGAATTGGAGCGTGTGAAGAAGGTTTTGTAGAAGTGCCAGAAGTTCCATAATACATTTCAGGATTTTGTGGCACTGGAACTCTTTTTGCCTTGAGAGTTTCTTCCTGATTCTTGTTTTCCAGGAGTTGAGCAAAGTCATTGAAGTTTGTTGTAGCTAAAGTGCCATTGTACTTCATGATTTCCAAGAAGGTATTCCATTGAGGTGGCAGTGCATCTGCAAACTTTTTCACTATCTCTGCTGAAGTTGTTACAACCCCAATATTTCCCAATTCAGTCAGCAAATGATTAAATCGACTTGTCAAATCTCCTAAAGATTCATTCTCCATACAAGTAAAACCATCAAACTCTTTCTTTAGCAGGTCTTTTCTCAATTGACGTGTCGCTTCATTTCCTACGCCCCTTATCTTCAATGCGTCCCACAACGTCTTCGTTGTCTTGTAACTGACAAATTGATGATAAATATCTTTACTTAACGCCTGAGTAAGAATGGCATATGCCTTCTTTTCCAAATCATAGACCTTCTTCTGATCTTCCGTAAGATCTGCAAACGTAGCAGCAGATGATGCGGCAAGCTCTATTGTTTGATCAAAATCTGTGATGAAACGCAACCACAATTCTGTATTTTGACCAAGGGCGTATGTATGAAATCTATCAAACCATCCCGGATATTCACTTAAGTGCATCAACTTTGGAGGCCTATTCAAACTTCCCGTTTCACTCTCGCTTAACAAAATGCTTTGAACACTTGGAGTTTGATTTGATACGAATGCCCATTGACCGGTAGATATAGCATTAGCTTGCGAAGATACAGGTACGGGAGATTCGGCCCATGCAGGAGATGCAGGTAAGGGAACACCCCACATCGAATTCATTTTTGATCAAGAAAAAGAATACCTGAAAATCACAAACTTGTTAAACATAAACAGATTATGATCGAAGGATCAAGACTTGTTCGAAGGATCAACAGTGTTCGAAAGATCACTGTTGAATTTCGAACAATGATTTCGAAAGATTCTCCAAACGAAGGATCCTTATCTTTCGAAAAAGAACTGCAGACCGAAAGATGTATGCTTCGAAAAGATGCCTTGAATCGAAGGATAAGTCACAGACTTCGAAGGATGTTCGAAGGATGATAATCTGTCGAACTTCCTTTGATCGAAAGATGATCTTTCGACTCCGAAGGATATCCTTCGATCGATTCTGACACAGTTGACAAAAGTGACAGGTTGGGAAAAAGTTGATGGGTTGGTGGAAACTTTCGGCAGAAGGCAGAAGGTATGGTCAGACCATATCTTCTGCATGCAAAGCAGATTTGAATAATAAAATATTACGAAAATCGAAAGTTCTTATCCAGAAACCGGTACCGGAGTAAGCCGGAATTTGGCCGGAAATGACCAAAATTCTTAAAAACACGTTTTTAAGTTACCCAACCCTTCTTTTAACACACCCGGAAAGTTTAGAACACGTTTTAACGTCTGGAAACGCGAGAAAAACAGTAAAAACGGCTGCTAAACCAGTGAGTTTTTGTCCAAAAACACTCCAAAGTCTTGTAAAAACCCGGTTTTTTAACAAGGAAAAGAGCCACGGCTCTGATACCACTTGTAGGTCCCTCGGAGGTTGAGGTTAAACCTATTCCTTGTTATGTCTAACACACTAGCAAGTGCGGAATCCAAGCTAGCATGCAAACCGAGATAGAACAAGCACAAACACAACACACAATCTTCACCGATTAACACCACTTGTATTAATACGTATGAAAGGTTCGGTTACAAGCTCAATGTTTACAGATGTACTCTGTAAACTCTCTCTCGTGTGTGTTCTCTCTGAAGTGTCTCTCTCTAGTGTCACATATGAAGTGAACACAACACATGGGCATTTATACCCAACACAGCAGGTCTGGTCGAAGGATCAGATAGACTGATCGAAAGATCATCTATCGACCTAAAACACATCGAAGGATTCACATATACCTCGAAGGATGATATCCTTCGAGTTATCCTTCGAGCTCATCCATCGAAGGTTTATGTTTCGAGCTCATCGAAGGATATAAACAATCCTTCGATGACACATCCTTCGACTCAGACATCTTACAAACAATGGCTAACTGTTTGGCCAAGTCAAACCGGAGGATGGTTGATTTGGTCAAACTTACAGGACTAACAACGACAACGTTTTATATCGTTACAAAATACAGACAAAGTACAGACACAAATGCACCAACATGAAGACATGCCTAAGTTCATATACCAATTCTAATCCTAAATATCGATATGCATCGCGTATAGGGCTTTATGAGTTTTGGTGTTTGTTGCATCGGCGGGAGCAGTGTATAAACCCTCCTATTTCACCATGTGAGAATACCCATGTGCACTACTAAAGTAGGGTAACCCGACGGGGTAGCTAAGTGGAATTTATTACAAGATTGACATGTTGACTGTGACTTATTACACCATAATGTCACGCCCCGCCAAAATTCAGCAATCTCGAAGTTTCCGGGGCAATCTAGTCCCGTTTAGAGGTGCCCGGAAGGTTCGGGTACAGCCCGTACTTCTCCAGCAACATAAGGGGCACAAAATACATAAACTTCCACCAAAGAAACTCTAGAACCTGTTGGAAAAGGGCTGGTCAAAACAACCAAAAATATCAGCATTGCTTTAAAAGCTTGTAGTGTACAAGTATGGAAACTTGCTATGATGTTGGGTAATGAGGGGTGAGTGCAAATGATGTCTAACACTCATATTTATACTACTTAAGAACTGGTCTAGAGGGTTCTATGTCTAGATCATTCATGTACAATATAAGTATTTGTTTGTTCACAACTCAAACGTTTCCGCATTTCATAACTTGAATCCCACCAAAACCTTGTCAAAAGCTTAACTTAGAAGCATTCTAAGTCGCCGCACGTGAGTCAAGAAGTTACTCCGTGACAATAAGGACGGCCAACCTGTTGGTTGGGTTAGGTGTAGGCATGATGGTAGCAGTGCAGCCCACTAATTATTGTTAATAGCTCGGGTTTCTGCCTAGTAATTGTTGTTTCGTCTACCCTACTTCCGACCCAACCCCGACCACCATTGTTGTCTAGTGGCTTCGGCGCTATTCATACTTTTCAAATGAATTTTGTTGAGCTGACAAGAACTAAGACGGATTAGGCAAGGCAGGTACTTCGGGTGGTGTTATGGGAAATAATGAAAGCCGATTGAAACAACTTTTGACGAGCCATATATCCATGATGACCGATTTGAAACATACTTCTTGCGTTGCCCCAAGTTATGGCCGATTGGTTTATGAATAACGCTACCTAGCAAACTTTGGTGAGAGCCCTAAATAAGTTGAAGAACTTGTTGTGATTCACTCACCAAGTGATCGACATTAGTGAGTTGTTAGACCAAATCTTTGTATTTTTGACAATACTCATCAATCGATGAACAAGAAGTTACAGTGAGGTTCGTGAACTCATGTCCAAAAGTCACTACGCGTGAATCTTTATTGCTGTAAAAATACTTTGAATCTTCAGCCATGTGGAATGAGTAGGAGAGTCAGCATCAAGAATCCATACCAAGAGATCACCTAAAACCCTTCTGCAGATCCATTCTAAGACTATGGCATCAATTTACGAACACGAATCGTAAGTGGCTCTAGTCTTCTCGAGAGGAAGAGTATCGTCGATGTGATCCAAAACCTTATACCCACAAATAAAGCTTTATCCCTAACTAGTAGATAACCTTGACTTTGCCCAAAACGCGATCTTTGATCTCTAGAACTATCGAATAACTTCTATATAATTTGAATGTTTTGTAAATGAATTAATTGCAAATGAGAAATCTAAACTCTATTTATACTAATCTAAAAGGTTCCATGAATGGTTGTGTCTTCTGGTGAAATGTTGTGTCTCTTGATGATGTGTGATGATGCCGCCCTTTCTTAATCGATGTGTCTGATGGGGACGCGATTCCTTTAGTGATGTAGTTTATAATCTTCTACTTTGTCGCTTCCGATCCTTGTAGTTGTTACACTATTCTAATTACTTTATAAACTAACTAATAACTAATTACGGAACAACCATTGTAGTTAGGATGTGAAGGGATTATAACTTCATTCACCCCCTAATCACGAACATCGTTGAGTTGTTGTAAGTCTTGAACTCCGAGCAGTTATATCTTCTCGAATCTCCTCGGTATCCAACGTATCACACGGATCCCTTTTATTCACGGACCTTGCCCCTCACGAACCTTGTTTCACACTAACATTTTTCTTCACACTCGTCTTGACGGTACTTGATTTGTATCTCACGAACCTCCTCTTGTGTAGTTGTCTCAACACGAAAGCTACTCGGTCTTGATTAACTTGCCTACCATCGTATCACATGACTTGAATCCATCTCGCATAGATTTTTTAGACAATCTGACCACTCAGATTTCTCTTGCGGTTGTATCACACAACAATTCCTTTTTCTGACCCAATCACAATATTATTTTGTACCCTTCACACGCGTGTCTTCTCCTTGATTTATCTTCTTCACGGTTGTCTGTCTCTCACAATGGGTTCTTCATGATTGATTGCTTCCCTCACGGATTCTTCACTTTTACCTGCTCCACTCATTGGATTGTTTTATTAAACCTTTCATAGGTTATCTCCACATCACATGGTTTCTTTATTTTGATCGTACCACACACCCACACTTTTCATTTTTTTATTTTCTTCGATATTTAGGCACATTAGAAGTGTCGGTTCATCATCTTCTTTTGTTTCGACCAAGAGTGTCTCATTTTCCTTGATTTTTCTTGGTTGGGCATTCGTAGGCATAGTGCCCAAGTTCCTCACATCTGTAGCAAGTGATTTTTGACTTATCTCTCATGTCCGATGTTTCTTGCTTGCTATCATCCCTTTGTGGTTTGTCTGTTCCTTCCAACTCATAAGAGGCGTGTCCTTCGCCCCTATGTTGATAATTGTCTCGTTCGATGTTTCTTGCTTGCTATCATCCCTGTGACAGTTGGAATCTCCCTCGTCCATGATTTCCAACGTGTTGTCCGTGATGCACGTATATGAATTCTTCTAGATTGTTCACAGGGATTTTTTTTTCTTCAACTTTGTCCTATCTTCAAAAGTCTTTAATCTACCGGTAGTCTTGAATAGAGTCATCATGTCTACATTGAAGTATTACTCTATAGATACGGTTTTCTGAATAAATGGTGTTTAGAAGTTTGCGTACCAGTGTCAGTTGACTTAGTGTTGACTTGAATTCACTTGCCCCTATAACAACATTGTTTATCTTTGCAGAGAAAGAGTCCACAATGTCATCTTCCTTCATTTGCAATAACTCGAACTCTGACATGAGTGTATGGAAACGAGCCATTTGTACCCGATCAACACCAATGTGTCTTGTTTTTAACGTGTTCCAAATTTCCTTTGCAGTTTTACAACGTGCAACTTGCAATACAAAATCTTCCGGTATTGCTTGGAACAAATCTGCAATTGCTGACTTATCTTTCTTTATACTCGGTTGTGTACTTTCTGAAGGTTTAATTGTTTCCCAAAGTCCATTCGCTTCTAATATTGTTTTTATGTGAATTGCCCAAACGGTGTAATTTGTAGGTTTCAAAATTGGGCATTGAAATTGGGAAATAGAAATTCCTTCCTTTTGAACTACAATTTGTTGATTCGATCTTGTTGCACCCGACATGTTTTCGGACCAAATGATTTTCACTTTAACAAAACTTTCCGTCAAACAACCTTAATTTCTTGTTTCTTAAATTTTCCTGACCACTAATATGAACCCTTTTACCGGTAAAAATCCAATCCCCTTGAATTTAATAAACCTTGTAATCTTTAACCCACGAATAACTGAATGGCGTAACACCAGAAATTATGACTATCTTGTTCGCAATATAACCACAAAATCAAAACCCTAGATTTCGAACAGAACCCTAGTTCGACTCCTAGAACCAAAACCGTCTGCGAATGAAATAATAAAAAGATGAAACCTTATAACCTGATGCCCTGATACCAATTGTTGCCCAGAACTTGATCGTTGATCTCTAGAATAATCTATAACTTCTATATAATCTGAATGTTTTGTAAATGAATTGATTACAAATGAGAAATCTAAACCATTTGTATACTAATCTAAAAGGTGCAATGAAAGGTTGTGTCTTCTGGTGAAACGTTACGTCTCTTGATGATGTGTGATAACATCGCCCTTTCTGAATCGATGCGTGTGATGGAGACATCGATTCCTTTAGTGATGTAGGTTATAATCTTCCACTTTGTCGCTTCCGGTCCTCGCACTTGTTACACTATTCTAATTACAATATAAACTAACTAATAACTAATTATGGAACAACCCTTGTACTTAGGATGTGAAGGGATTATAACTTCATTGATGCCGTCTAGAGCGTAAATCTTGCTTTTGCTATTTGTGACCGGGTAGATCGGACAGTGAGGCTTCGGAGAAGTCAATGGTGCCTAGCATCGCCACTATCTTTTCCGGCCATGGAAAGATAGCGTGGAATAACACATCCAAAGGTAAATGAAGATGAATAAATGGTGGCATATATTTTACAAGTATGGCTCAAATACCATAAAAATGTTTATACTATTAATTTTAAATTAATACAATTAATTACATTTTCCCCTCTTTATATCGGGGATGAATACCAATCAATATGCATGTAGTTAGAGACTACTACATCTACAAGAATATATGCTAAATAAAAAAATATACTAGATATATTAAGTTAATATTAAAAAAATGCCAAAGTATCAAAACTCAATACTAAAACTCAAAACAATACTAAAATATGAAGAATGATCGGTTGAAAAGTAGGTATTTTGTAAGTTGTGATAATCATCCAACTAGTGAGAAGCATTTGGATAATCACTACATAGACTAGCTAGTGAGACAACTTTTAGTAATCACTTCTGATTTCTAACAATGGAGAAGTAAAGGCTATAGAGAAGTTACGGTGAGTATTACCATCCTAGGGAGGTGTGAAAGCGTTGATCACTACCAGATGTTGTAACAGCGATCTATGTCGGATTATAGAGAGAACATGTCATGGTCAAAAGACAGAGTGCATTGTTTGATAGTTTGAAAAATAGAAATAATGCAAAACAAAATCTTTGATTTCCTTTCACTACAACAATCGGAGCCTATAGCGATGACATTTGTCGTTGCTATAAGGGCCATATGTCGTCACGATAGGCTATTGCGACGATAATTCGTTGTAAACAGGGTCGTCGCCACTAATTTGTGGCTAGAAGGTGAACTGGTCATCGCTATAGGCATCGTCGCTATATGGTATACCTATAGCCACCACAAGTTGTCACGATAATGTTTTTAAAAAATATTTAATCACATATAGCCAAGTTATAATCAGATGATTGATTGTCATGCAATACATCTCTGTCTTTATCAACACTGATACTTGGATGATCCCAAAGTTTCCAATGGCAAACGTGTTCCACAACCCTCGAGTTGCTGGTGGTTTTAGAAGGATCTTGAAGATAGAAAACTTGTTGAGCTTGTGTGGCTAAAATGTACTGCTGATCAACATACCATTCACGGCTAACGTCGATAGCAACAACATTATCTTTCTTAATTAATCTCCCCTTGCCTGACGTGTTGAACCATTTACACCGAAAGAGTACAACCGAGTAATCGTTTAAGTAGTTCAACTCTATGATCTCCTCTAGTTGCCCATAATCCGGTGTACCATCTTCTCAAAATGTAACGACACCACTATTCTGAGTAGTGAGTCCGATATCACGACTGTGTACCACAAATCTAACACCATTGACTATGCAAGCAGTGTAACAGACCATGTGCCAATGCACCTAGTTCACCGATACAAGAGTTCAATCCTATGTTCAAAACACATTGTCTCATAGATATTCAAACCTTATACAAACATAATGTAGTTTTAAAACATGAAGCAGAGAAAGGTTGTTGGGTTGTAGACTTCTCGACATCTATGGGTGTGTCGCGATAGTTAGGGCAGTCGGCCCAAGTCGCGGCCCATTGGGCTTCAACCCTAATTGTGTAGTCTACATATTGATCTCTTGTACTTGTAATGTTTAACACCCTCAATAAAGATATCCTAGTTGTCGCCCGTGGACGTAGGTCAGTTTAGACCGAACCACGTAAATCCTTGTGTTTGTTATTGCTTTCGGAGTCGTGTTCGTGTTCGTGTGTGCACTCAATCCTAACAACTGGTATCAGAGCTACGGCTTGTTACACACAAGAGAAACACAATCGCAGAAAAGTTCATCGATTAGGGTTAGTCGCCTGCAGTCGTAGCTGTTAAACCCAGTTAATCGCCGTCACCTCAGTTTTTGTTTTGTTGTTTGTCGAGCACAGGTTTAAGAAAAGGTTTTGCTTTTTTTGTATGGCTCCCATCGAATAAATAAAAACAAAGAGGTAAACCCCCTACTTTTATATCACAGCAGAAAAGGACAAAGTGCATTGAGATTTATTTACTTTGTTTTTTGTTTGTGGTTCTCGTTAATTGGTGAATTACAAGAATTGCCAAAGAATCACGACAAATAACTTTTGTTGTTTGATTTTTGTGCGATTCAAAGAAAGTAAAATGTAACACCCCGAAAATATAAATCTTTTATTATAAATATGTTGTCGGTAAATAAACAAAATGAACTAACTAGAAATAAAAATAACCTAGTTAGATAAAAGTCTTGTAGTGACTTATAAGTGGGTTAAAACACTTAAAATATAACTAAACGATTGCAGAGGGACCAAAGTTGTCAAGTTTGAAACTTGAATTATTAATAACAAAACAATACACCAAACACACACCTAAGTGTGTGTCTGGTTCGTACAAAACGCAGGGGGCGACCAAGAAACCGTTATCACACCCTAATTCACACAAATCTCACAAATTGAAGGCACAAATCAGTTCCAAAACGAAATCCGAGCATGATTGGTGATCTCCTTAGTAAAGGGATCATAAGGTATGTGAAACTTCATCGAATAATTCCAATTAAAATTCTGAATGAATACTTGAAATTCGAAATTAATTATGCAAGACAGTTGCTTGGTTGAAATAGGAATGAAATAGTGTCTAGGGATAAACCTTAGTCAATTACTTGATGAAATTTTGCTTATTCCTTGTGAGATTCATAATCACCATTGAAGGTGTTAAGTGGGTTTTGTAGAAACATGTTAAACACTAGGATTATGAATGTTATTCTAGTGTAATTTGAGTTCTATGAAGTGAATTCAGATTTTGTTAATGTGAAAATTGACATGAACATGCCTAATTGATGTTAATCTTGGCTAAATGACAAGTTATGAACTTGATTATGAATTGTGTGAAATTATGCCCTTAAGGTGTTTGTAAAAATACCTAAAAGAAGGCTTAAAAACTGGAAATTTGAACTAAAGCGCATATTTGTAAATTATGGCGAACTATGCGTTATATGTTAAGAAAAGAGTTCTAAATGGTTTGCGGTTGAACTCTATAGGAAAGGAAACCGGAACGTCAAGTGGACAAGCCGGTGGTGAGGCGCGTTTGAAGGGTGTGCTTTGAAGGTATGTAACATGTCTCGTTACATAATGTAAATTTGATATTTTAGACATTTAAAGTTGTGTTTTAGAATAAGGAATTGCATTAGCTGAAGTGGAGATGATCACTACATGATTGAACGAGTCGAAATTAGAATAGAATATGTTTGGTTGATGTTGAAATGGTGGATTCCATAATTCAGCCAAATGGGTCAAAGAATTGCGTGTTGTTTTGATATTATGAAAATGATAAAAGATCCCTTGGCATTTGAAAAATTGTAAGGGCGTTAACCATGGAATTGGTAATGATACGCCAGTGATTGTAAGCCCCGTAAGGTGGGTAGATACGCCTTGTGGTCATAAACATTGCTAGTGATTGAATTAGTGCAAAACTATACGGGTCAAATAAATACACTAGGCATTTATAAACTTCCAGTCGGTACACTCAATTTTTGATATGAAAATCATAATAGATGCGTTGGTAATTTAATTACGGACGCATAGGAAAAAGAATCCCCTAAAACGGACACTTAGATTGAAAGTTATGAGCTTTTGAAGTTTGATTTTATGAAAAACGGAGCTGGCAGGAAAATGCAGGTTTCAAAACTGAACCTGCTGGAAAATGGGTTCCCCCGCGGCACGCGACAGAGGACATCAATCCCTGCATGACACGCGAGAGCGCTCGCGGGGCGCGAAAGATCCAAGTGTATCTGTCGCGTGGCGCGACAGACTACATTTCGAATTTTTTTTCAATTGTTTGATATTAGAACTTGTTTGTATGTGTTTTAACATTGTCAAAACTAACATTTAAAGTGGTTTTGACACTAGGTGATGTTGGACTCAATCCGGATGGCGATCAAGCATGTTTTCAAGAACCGAACACAACATTTTGAAGCTTCCGTGTTTAATTAACCTTGTTATAGACAATGTTCATGTTGTAGACACTTAACTATTCGTTTTTGCGATGTTTAAACTAGTTAGTAGTTAACTAGAATGCTAATAATATGCAAACTTCCGTTTGTTCTAAATTATGAAATGAAGTATTTTGGTTTTAAAAATGTGTATTTTATATTAAATTCTTATATAAATGAGACGGGTGTTACAAGTTGGCAATCAGAGCTCAAGGTTGTCAACAAAGTGTGTTTGGTTCAAGTTTGATCAATCATCTGGTAAGAATTAGTTATTTTAGTAGATCTTATCATATGTGAGAAAAAGGGATGTGAATTAAGGTGCACGGGAAGAGCGTGTTAACACACTCAAACCCGGAAAGTGCACTAAATGAGAACGGTCAAAGCAAGTTATGAACTTGGCTAAACCGAAGCAAATAAAGTATATGTTATATATGAAATGTTTAACAATTGGTATAAACATTTCAGTTCCAAGATGACGGAAAGGGGTAACAATGATCCGGTGCCGATAGTCACCGAACAAATGAAAGAGGTAAATGCCGAATAAGTAGGGAAGGCAATTGAGAATAGTCTATCCGGTTTCATAGACAAAATCCAAAGTACGGTGCTTTCGTTAGTTAAGGAACGGGTTAAAAGGTTGGAAGACAATGTTAACCTTGTGAAAGAAAAATCCGAAGAACGTAAGGGTTGTTCATACAAAGAGTTTATGGCGTGTAAACCGTCAATTTACAACGGGGAAGTTGACCCGATAATATGCCAAATATGGCTAAGCGATGTCGAAGGGGTGTTTGAAAGGACCCACTGTGACGTAAGCGATTTTGTGGCTTACGGAACGGGTCAGTTAAGGGTTCAAGCCAAGGATTTGTGGGATAACAAGAAGAAAGAGATTGGAGCCGAAGCGGCAAGGGCTATGACATGGGACGAGTTTAAGGCACCATTCCTTAAACACCACAGTCCCAAGGCGGTCATCAATAGAATCAAGGAGGAATTCATCCAGTTAAGGAAAAAGGGTGAAACAATTGATAAAATCACGGGTATTTTCTTGGATAAGCTGAGATTCTGCGATGAGCTAGTGACTACCGAGGAGCAGAAAATATATTTTTATTATTATATGTTAAGTGCTGAATATCGGGAGTTTATGACTCCTTCCAAGTATGAGACGCTCACCGAGATCATAAATACGGCTCGGGAAAGAGAAATTGAACTCAAAAAGCAATTTGAACGAGGCGAACGAAGGGCAACAGATGTTAACCCGAGCCCTACAAAGAAGGCTCGAACGAATGAGTCGGTAAAGAAGACGGATGGCAGAAAACCTGACGAAAATGAAGGTAGATGATGGGATCATCGACACCACTAAAGAAATGATGGCAGAAAACCTGACGAAAATGGCCGACAAAGTTCTTAGGGCAAAAGCACTCGAGGTAGATTCCAAGTCTACTTCTAGTTCTGAGTCAACAAGCAAGGTCAGTAATAATGGTTCAAACAATGAATCAGGTAAGACTGATGGTGCTAAAACAGAAAATGATTGCAGAAATTGCAAGAAAGAATGCAAAGTCTGCAGCACACATGCGTATCTCTCACTAAAAAAGACCTAGGATCTGGTTGAAAAAGTCAATATGATTGAAAAAAAAATTTTAGATCGAGATAAACTTCTTAGAGCTTCAAATGAGAGAATCAAAGAATTAAACGAAAAGATTGAAAAAGATAAAAGTGATGTTGAACGTTTGCCCCACCACTCTGTCTAACGATGTTTGCCCCATATAAGTTGAATAGCAAAATTGGCTATCACCGTCGTAGTAGAACTCAAGAACATTTTGTGACCAATAAACAGATTGGTCATTCCGATTAAGCCAAACAGTGTTCTCTACAGAATCTGGAATGCTTGATTGACGCCTTCCTTTTGACGACATTATTGTGGTATATTGTGGTATGAAGAAATGCCCACCAATGGTCCATATTTATAGACCTCTAATAACATCCACCTACTTCCTCCATATTTTTAAATAAATCTGTGTCTATTATTATTATTATTTTTTTGAATAGCAAATGAATTCTGTTTCATTGTCCGTGTATACACTACTAATGGTCCATATTTACAAAACAAATGAATTCATTTCATAAAAATGGAATAGTAGTCGAAAAACAGGAAATTGAAAAGATGGAATAGCAAATGACTTCTTTTAATAAACTTAAAGTTACAATTATAATTACATTTTAATAGAAATTTAGCATTTAACCTTCTAGTTGTTGCCTATATATATAGCCTACTAATATTATCATTCATACCATCTCCTAAACCCATTAAAACCTTGTGAAAACCCTTGATATCACTAAACAAAATGGCAAACGGTTCATGGAGCGAAACTGAAGACATTGTTGTTGCAGTGTCGTACGTCGAAACACGACATTTATGCAGGCATACGAGGATGGACGACGGGTTCTGGAATAGCGTCTTCAACAAGTTTTGTATCTATGTCGGGGAGACGACACGAGACATAAACGAGATGAGGACCCGTTGCGCCTATCTTCGGTGCATATGTTCTATGTTTGACGGAAGGGTAAACAACGTGTCCAACCCTGGCAAGAAGCTATCTCAAGACGAAGTTATCGAGGAAGCATTGCTGGACTACCTGTTGACGTATCAGGGGGACTTTGATGGCCTCTCGGTTTGGCAGATTATGAAGATTTATTTATAAGTCTCCCCCATTATGGCTAAGTTGTGTGGAATGTTAACCTTTTATGGTTTTGTCTATTAGTTTGGTTAACAGATTTCAAGATTTGTATGAAATGGATGTTTTTCTTATAGTAATATTTAGTACTTTATTAAAAAATACTGTTCATTTTAAAGCCCCAAAAAGGGCATTAAAATGGGCCGTTCCAACCCGTTGCTCCACCACCTTGTCATTGGCCCGGAATCAGCATTGGGCAGCCCGATAACACCTACTTCTGCCCAACTGAATAGCTGTGGTATGAATATAAATGTTTAATGTGATAAAACCTTTTATCACAATAAACATTTAATACCATAAACCACGATAATATATAAAAACTAAAGCGTCATGTTGTTCACTGTTATACAACTTGTTCATCAGGATCATTTTCAAATGATTGGCACGTAGTGACGAGATCAAAGTTTTCGGGTAAGTGACTATCATAGAACATTATTGCCAACTTTTGCCTTATTTGGTAAGCAGCCGTAGCGGTGTCTTCTTGTTGATATATGGGTTGCTTGTTGATCAACCTTTCCATGAAAATGCAAACCCATACCCCACAATCTCCTAACGTCCCTGATTGTTGAGGGACTAGGTTGGGGTACAGGACTTTGAACGGCAATGACATCTTCAATGGCTCATCGTCTGCATAGTATCCGTTGATGCGTAGCCATACGTCGAAGGCAAAATTCATGTGGCAAATGAGTTCTATTCTATCTTTCACCAAAGTTCCACTTTCCGATAGACTACACACGTAGGCATATGTAAGATAATCATTGCTAAGAAAGAGATTCAATGTACAGTAGCATATATACGATATCACGAACCTGTCATAAATTGTAAGAGTCCGATCGCGAAGGTGGAACACCCCCAAAAGCCAATGCACATTTCTAATATTCAACGGAACATAAACCTATCCATGCCTTAAAAAGTTAATTTTTTTGAATATAATATATATAAAGATTTCGGCATTCAAACATAACTTACCTCGTCAACCTCGGAAATTGGTGGAATAGGAATCATGGACCCGTTGACATTACACTCCAACCTCCGGATCGCATCACACTCAACTATGGTCATTTGAAAATAGGGTAGTAGAATGCTCCAACGATCGCTTTGTTGCCTCTGCTCATACATCTTAATCATCCAACCGTATAAATGATGTTTTGATAAATTATTAAAATAACAGTTTTGAAAATAAAATTAATTTGGAAGCATAAATATTCATAATTTCCTTACATCATCACTTAACCTACCGGACCCGTCGTCACCTAGCAACGACGACCAAAATTCTGGGCCAACTTCACCAGCCATCGTTTTTCCAAGCTTCCGCAGCCTTGAATCCGTATCGGTTACCAGAGAACGTTCCTTGCAATACCAATCTAGGATCTTTTTTATGTGTCTATCCATACTATTTTCTTTGTTCTTGTTTCTCTTTAACACCGTCTTCAACACAACAAAAGGTGATAGCATAGACGGACCCGGCTTTAGCAACCTCTCTGATCGACGCAATGCTGCAGTCGGGGCATCATTGACTAAGTGTTTTGTATTATAACATACAAGAGAGTCACACGGTTGCAAATTTTCTGTTGCCACATGATAAGCACCAACATCATTGAAGTTAACGAAAGAGTCGACTTCCGGCTACATACATAAGTTTAAGTTATAAGGACCATTGGTAAATATTATTATTTTGACGTAATTGAATTGCCTAAATCCTTGCAATACAACATTACCTTTTCGACTGAATGAATGCTACCATGATCAACATTTTGATTCATTAGCTGCATAACAAATAAACATATTAAATTATGTCACCACTATTACATAAAATACATTTAATTTCACCCTCAGCTTTGCCTCAATTAGCCGAGTTAGCTTCTCATTGTTCTCGTCCAATAGTGATTTAAATTTTTCTACAAGAGACGATTGTAATTCATCCACATCTGAATAATTTCCTCCATCATGAATTGCAGACCTTCTTTTTCTTGGTTGTTGGGTGCCCATGGGGAACGACGATGCACAACCTTCAAACCTATCACCAACCCCATCATTTGGTTTAAAACCACTGGTGTGCATCGTATCGTCATTGGGCTGCATGTTAGGCGGTATCTGGTTTGCTATACGAATACTCTCTAAAAATTGCAAACTAGATATGTACCACTCAGTCTGCATCTCCTCACTAGTGGGCAATATGGATTGAATCGGACGGTAATGTTCATTCTAATAAATGAATAATGAAAACTTAATCAATCAATTTATTCTAATACAATATAACTGAGAATAAAATAACAAAGTAGAACAACTACCTTTTGTGCCGATTCAAAAATACGTTCAACGGTAGTAGTTGTAACCCTTTTTTCCAGGCCCCCAACATAAAATTCTGGGAATTGCTTCGCGTTTAAAAAATGTACCCATCTCCTTAAATTCTGGAACCACTTTATAAATCCACATCTACACATATACATAAATTTATTTTAATTAAGGGGTTGCTATGTATTGTATCAGATTAAATCAAACTTTGTACCTTGAACGGCCATACGTAACCAGGAAACGAGAACCCTGCATTACCCTGTTGGTGTCGACGACTCAAATCATTTACATGCAAATATGTGCTCTGCCAAAGATAGGTACCCCACGGAAAGTAGTTCCATGCTTGTAAATCATCAACCAAATTCATAATCATTTTGTCAATGGTTTCGAAGCGTTGGGTACCTTTAAAACCTAACTCTAGTAACATCAAAAGATATAGACGAAGACAATCGTCTTCGTCGTATTGTGCCCAGTCTGAATCAAAAGCTTATTCTACATGACGTTGTTTTACATCGCGTTTCCCCGGGAAAATTCTTGATTTGAACGAATTAGGTGATCTATTAGATATCGTACTTGTGAAGGGTCCAAATCTAAACCCGGTGATAAGACAAAACTGAATGGGGGTAAAATGCAGAAAATCATTCCCGAACACGTATGTTATTCCATCGCTAGGATTAGCAGTGGCCACCTGATGTCGTGCAACATGCAGAGCAAAAGTGGGCTTTCACAAATCACAGACTCAAGATCCAAATAGTGACCAAAGACCGTCTGCCTCAACCTATGTTCTAAATTACCTGTCATTTTCTTCTTGATTTTATCTAGAACTGTCCAAGCTGCTCTAACTCTAATTCTAGGAGCCTTAGCCTACATCAGTGGGATAATGAATTGTATAAGACGATATCCTTTAACAAACATTACCAGTTTAGTGGTAGTCGGAACAGTTGTGTCATGGATTGCAGTCGTCTCTTCTACCATGAATTCAATGTTAAAGTTTGGGATTTGGTCATCCTCCCAGTAATTCTGATTCATTGTCCGTGTTTCCGTTACAACGAATGGTAAAAACGGGTCGGATTGGGTCGGGAGAGTAACTGAATCCTAAATAAAAATGAATCGGGTCGGATCGTGTTAGTTAGTGAGGAACGATGGGTCGGAGCTCCGTCCGTCACTGGTGGTCCCTGTTACCCGCTTCGGAAGCGTCGAGAGGAAGAGTGAACAACCACCACATGTGGTGGTCCCTGCAATGGGATACGTCTAACCCCCGGAAGTTTCACGGACTCCTCGTAGAATGCTAAGCCACATGGGATGCGTCTGTCACAAGCTTTTAAGGGTTCCATTACTTTATGAGTCCGACCTATTATTTTAGGAGTCAGGGACGCATGGGATGCGTCGGAAACGTCAAATCTCCATTAAATTGTTTTTAAAAATAATTTTTAATGCACATTTTTTTATATAAGTAACTTTTTTTAGAAGTGTAAAAAAACTTAAAAAATATGTGGTTCCCAAAATTAATAAACTTATTCTTACTAAAGCATGTCTGAACAGCGGGGAAAAGACTTAACGGGTGAAGAATATTGCTCTCAACCGGCTAAAAAATCTTCAAGTTGGATCCTTAATCGATGGAGGAAGCCGGTGAATGCAACAGAAAGCGGAACATCATACAACGAAAACGTAAACCCCCCAAATATCGGAGAAGGAGACTGTCTACATAATAGACATAGCCTACATCAGCACAACCTCGGTAGATGGGCGATACCGGACGATGAAACAGAAAATTGGTCGAAAGATGTGCCTGAATTCTACAACAGAGGCGACGCGCCATTCTGTTATTCAGCTGTTTTTAATAGATCCGTACAGCTTGACAAAAACTTTTGGGGAACTTTATTGGGATTTCGTTTCAACGGCTATCTCAACGAAACAGTAAATTATATCAACAATTTTACGTAAACTATTTTTGTTAAAATATGTTACTAACACTACAATTTTTACAGCATATCGAAGCCTGGGTTGGAAGACTAATGAATTGGAGAAGTAGAAAGCTTCAAAAAGACCCGTTGTTAAAT
The DNA here is from genome assembly GCA_030545235.1 of Helianthus tuberosus. Lineage (NCBI taxonomy): Eukaryota > Viridiplantae > Streptophyta > Magnoliopsida > Asterales > Asteraceae > Helianthus > Helianthus tuberosus. The sequence goes on from JARYGA010030892.1 coordinate 35,610, forward strand.
CTACGTTGGACAATACTACCACCAAAGTTTTATGAGTGTTTATTGGAATCGGTTCCGAAAAACATGGCTACTTACTGTAACGGTAAATTAAGCCCGTTTCCTTCCTTTTTTGACATCGATTATGTTTTTTTTTCCGATCCCGCTAGAAAATAAGGAGTGACTAATGCTACGTCTTGAGCTGGCAACCCAACAGCTGGTAATGTTCCCCGGTCAAGACATATGTGCAGGTGAAAAATACAGACAAGTTCTCATCCCTAGGCTGACAAAAATATGCATATATTTAGGAGCAGTATTAGTTAATATGCGTTGTTGGTAAAAGACTGTAAAACCCAAAAAAATCATTTCATTTGAAATGAATGATGACTATGTGGTGTCCAACTGCTCCTTATCTGGAAACGAAGCTGTGTATCTATGTATGCTGATGGAGCATCTCGTTACAGATAAATCCATAAATCTTACCGGTGACATCAATCAAAAAGTGAAGTCATATAGAAGGTTCATGGCAGATAATTTGTATTTCTGGCGTTGTTTACCGCGTCCTAACGTTTTTTAATGTGGAATTTTTAATTTACTTTCGTGATCCTTTTAGTTTGTGTTCTTTATCTAATAATTCGTTTATAATTTAATAAATACTATAAAAATACCAAAATCACTAATATATTAAACAAAATTAATACTAAATTATATATAAAATTTGTTTTTCGTTTCTCCTTTATAACAATTAATTTCACCTAAAATGTGGTTTTCTTTATTAACTTATTAACATTTTACTTTTAAAAAATATGAAAAGACAGCCTTGTTTTCCCTTTTTTGAACATTCAAATTTAGTAATTAGGGGGGGTTTATTTAGTAGCACCCATTACAAAAATTTAATTTAGACATAATATATAGTAACCAGCTTAAACGAATTAAAAACATAAACATAATTGTTAACCAAGCCTAACACGGGTCACTTTCATTGGCCTCCCCACAAGCCATGTAGTTTGACTGACTACCACCAACTCGTAAACAGGAAAACTGGAGTTCTGCCATGGCACAGTCGTAAGCAAAGCTTGCTTCTTCATCGGTGATACCGTCCCACTCATCATAAGTATTCTGAGGTGTCGGGTTAAATAACTTAGGATTTAAACGGGGTGAGCTTCGAGGTCTAATAACCGGTGTTTGGTAAGCAGCCGGCAGCGGTGCCTGGTAGCCTGGTGGCGGTGCACGGTAGGCTGGTGGCGGTGCACGGTAGGCTACTGGAGGGGTTAACCACGATTCCTGGCTTTTTGGTGGAGGGTTACGACCAGAAGGTGGTCTATCACTTCATGGTCCAAATTCACCACCACCCATATCTTCTGATTATTTGTGTAGTGGTATACTAGTGACTCAATTTTAAATATATAGATGGAGATATGGATAGAAATGTCAAATTTATAACTAATACAAAAAAGAAAAAACGTACAACTTTTTATTTACCTTTATATATAACAAATAAAACAAATAAAAAACAAACCAAAATAAACCAACAAAAATTTACAGACTAAACAAGATATTTTTAAGCGATAACACAATGTGATTCACAAAGCTTGGTCTCCAATTCCTCCACAAAGCTCGGTCGCCAATTTGTCTTTGTTTTTGAACAATTTGGCGGCATAGAAGGACCGGTAGAGGACGTGGACGGGGAAATCCGATAACACGAAGTGATCCAATGTGCCCTTTGTAGATGAGTTCTTCGAATTTCTTCGTTAAACCACCTCCCTTAAATGGCAAACCGGATCACTTCCGTCACTAGTGGCAGGTACCGTCACCCATAAACACTAGGATTTCTAAAGCTCAGGAAAACGTCATCTTCAACACATGTAAACAACTTCATTTCTATTTGGAGACTATCACAAGGCGGATAGACTGGCATTGGCATTTTATAAAATCGGTTGCATATATTGGGGAAAAATTAAAATTTTATATTTGGAGAGAAAATGTTAAAAATAACCTCAACAAAACTGATTTCCGTTGCATTATATAGTAGCGGGGGGGGGGGGGGGGATTTTCAATTAATCCCACAATGATAAAAATAATGTGAAAAAACAAATATATAATTACGCATACGGAGGCCACCTGATGCGTCCTATGTCTCCTCCAAACGAGCCACTCAATGAGCCAGAGCCAGCCAGCCAAGCGCCTCGGGATGCAGCTGAGCCAGACGCATCCGCATACTTTTTGGACCGGATGCGCTGGCGGCGGACGCATCCGCTAACGTTTTGCCATGTGTCACTATGTCACTGGAGGACGCATAAGATGTCGGATGCCCTGCTCCAAGGACGCATGTGCTGACCATTTTGGTAAGTCAACCTTTTTCCTGACTATTTTCGTAATTTTCAATTAAAACAAACCTTGAGGATGAGGTACGCTTTCAGGACCGGGTATTGATGTTAATCATGTTGCCCATCTGATGACCCAAATTCAGAAGCCCAACATACAGATCCAGCTGATGAAACAGGCGCAATGGGATGGCCCAAACGTGTTATCAAAATGCCCAACTATTAAGAAGATTATGAAGTTTGAGTGGAAGAAAAGTCAAGAACCGTTTTCCTTCTATTAAGACCATCCCCAATAGGTCATTTTTTTTGGGTTGTTTTTTGCCATTTGTCCACCTCACCCATTCTTTATTATTGTGGGATGCATATTTGGGTGGCATATTTGTTGAAGAATGGGTATAAACGAGCATGTTGTCAAGAGGTGGTGGGGCCAAAGGGGGGGGGGGGGGCAAAGGGTGGGGGGTTGGGTGATAAATTAAATGTAAAAGGTGGTGATGATGTGGCAATGTTTTTATGTGTTTTTGTGTTTTCTTATTGGGTGGGTTTTTGATGTTTTTTAAGGGTGGGTGTTTTTCTGATGTGGCAGCTGACTGGACATGTTTTTAGGTGTTTTTAGTGTGTCTTATTGTGGATGCTCTTAGTGCACGTTTTCCTTAAATTTTGTGCATAAAGATCGTGGAGATGGTGTTAGTTGTGTATTTCCTTTTTTTAGTTCCTTCCATGTTTAAGAACTCAAGTTGTTTTTGTTAATAATAAATAAATATCTGAAAATTGTCCCATACGTGATAATGTGAATTCCTTTCTTCTGATTTTCACTTGGAGTCCTGCCCACTCACAGGTCATAAAATTGTATCTTTGGATATTAATAGTGAAACCAGTTTATTACTACTTTTCAGTCTCTTGTTCTCATTCAATTCTATATCCTCTGTTATTTTCGTAGCATGCCGATTGTGAAGAAGAATTCCCGTTCGATCCATTGGAAGCCAAACTTAAGAACAAAAAATTAAATAGGCTAAGAAAATAAACAACTTGACCAACGGCTCCATGACCCGTTCCAATGCTTCTAAATTCTTCTGACCATTCAGATAACCCGGCTAGTTTAAATTACCTTGAACAATTATATCTTAGCATAGTTACATGACCTTTTATTAATAAGGCTAATTGTGTAGTGGTTGGATTCAAAGTACATGTAGTCGATATACAAATCCAAGAGTTTGAATTAAAGGCACACGTAACATGTTGCAATACTCCTATTAAACTAGGATTTCATGCTTAAATCAAACAATGCATAAGAATGCACTTATTACACACTTAAAGGACAAATACAAGAGTTTGAATTAAAGGCACACCAGGGAACATGTTACAATATTCTTATAAACTAGGATTTAATGCTTAAATCAAACAATGCATAAGAATGCACTTATTACACACTTATAGGAAATACGATAGAACACATAATTCAAAGATGCGTACTCTTTTACTTACCAAAGAAGAAACGCATGTTGCTCGGGTCGAAATTACTGCTTTTATGGTTGCCCTTGCCAAACATGGATATGTATGTTGACCGGATTAGATCTATGATAAGGGGGACTTGTAAAATACAAAACATTGCAATCGGTAGGAAAGCTAATCCACATATGGGAATGAGCAACCACATTTTATCATGACAAAAGACAAGGAACAAGGTCGCTCCGAAGGCTACCATCATGCCAGCTGTAGAGATCAACAAGGTACAAAGGCCAATAATCAGCCGTCTTGGCAAACTGATTAGAAAATCTTCCTCCGCAAAACGAGCAGTGAGGATTGATAAAAACAGCAATAGTGCGGTAGTGGACGAGAATAGTGAGATTGCGTCCGATATTGCGAAGACAATGAAGGCAACTTCTTTCATGAACACCGGGACACCAGTCTCTTGACGAGTTCCACCTGGTACCGTAATGGCTGCTGCAAACACGATTGTGGTAATCAATGTTGCAGATATGCTGCATGATTCCGCTACGGTTTTAATCCATGTTTCTCCTTCTTTCACTAAGTTCTCATGTTCCTTTGTGAAGACCATTTCTGGTGTCTCATTAAAGATATTCACTGCAGTGACGTTTGACGGATACACGCGCTTCTTCACTTCCTATATAACTAAGTGTTTATGCACTACTATAGAAGTATAACAATTCTATGATTATGGAAAATAATTTAATTGGTATGTACCTCACGCCATTGAAGCTCTCTTTGTAGTTGTAATGCGGCACCTGTTCTAAGTTTGAGCTTATTTGAAGGAGCTAATCTCCCAGCCAAATGCAACATATTGTTACCAGAAGAATCTTTCTTTGTTCGATAATTACTCTTAGGAACCCTACTAGAATTGATCAGGCTGTAAACCTTTTCTGAACGATGTATTGTTGCTAACTGGATGATGTCATAACCATTTTCGTCTATGCAACGGATTGCTTCAGGCCATCTCTTTAAAATCTCATCAACAACTTCAGAAGCATTTTGGCATGCGGCCTCAAGAAATGGTCTTTTGAATAAGGAATGATACCTATCAGCGGTGTACGTTTCCTTTATTGTCTTGCATACCAACTCAAGAATCATTTTAGCTTTATCATATTCATTCTTTTTCTGCTCTATATTCCTGATGGGTGGAACTGCAAGATATAGTAATAGTAATAGTTAGTAGTAGTAGTAGTTGGTAGTGGTAGTGGTAGTGGTAGTGGTCGTGGTAGTGGTAGTAATAATTATAAAAACATTGGAAGGCAATACCATATGCTCTTTCTTACTAATAGATCATCCAACACTCTTACCTACTGGCGATGCAACCTTCCACAATAGGTGATAAAGCAGAGAGAATGGGTAATTAACCATCAATAGGAGGAGGGGAAGCAAAAGATAAATCAAATACACCATCGCTGCTGGAACTGCATGACCACAAAATATCTATTGGAAAAATGCGGCCACTTGTTGAGTTCAAATAAATGATTGATTATCCACTAGCTGTATCGAGATGATTATAAATAGCTTACCATTAATAATCAAGCTGAGTATTGTTATCACAACGTCTTGAAACGAATCCTGACATCTTATAATATCAGACATGTCATCTATCAGGAAAAAGGATATTTGTCGCAACACATTCAACAACCGTTTACTTCTTTTGACTATCGTGTCACGTATATTGCCCGGAACTGAAAGAAAGAAACGGTAACTGTTAGAAGGAAAAACGAAAGTAGAAGCAAATAGTAGAGCAGAAAAAAACTTACTTGGATAAATAAGTGTTTCCTCATAGTCTAACCCACTCGGAAAGGTTCTAGCCATGGCCATGAGTACATTATCATTGTACGTAACATATATGGGGTTTCTTGTAATCAACGTGTCTGCAAAATCTGCAAGGATATTTAAGAGTCAAAATATATATTTAACTTTTTATTTGATCCTGTGTGTGTATGTATATATATTTCTAGCTATAGCCGTACTTAGCATACTCAGAATTGACTCCCACCAAATGATTTAAGAGACTGAATATGTATTTGTTGGCCTTAATATTTGACCAAGTTTGATATGCCTCGAAAATTAAACTTACTAGTCAAAGATGAATTTATTAGAAAGCTGTGTTTTACAGTCTATTGCCATCCCTAGTATATAATATAAGTTGAAAAGCTGTGTTTTTACAGTCTATTGTATATAATATTAGTTGAAGGGTCATTGTTTTAAACTTAATAATTAACAACCAAATCATATCATGAATCGTTGTAGGGTTGGGTCGATTAAAACACTCACGTCGTCCTATGTAAACAACAGAAAGTGGCCGATCAATCAATTCAAGTTTGTTTAGGGCTAATCCCTGTTGTTCATTTCTTTGATATATGTTTTTAATTGTTGGTTGAATGATAATCTCCTGGGACTAACAACATTGGGGATATTGAAGAAGGCGGTAAATAAATGCAACACAAATGTAACTGGTAATTTTTCATACAGATTCCTTTTGGGGTTGGCTAAACGCACCCCCTCTTTTACTGTTTATACCCCCTTGCTAAAATTAACACTTTAAAATTATCAAAATTCACCCCCTTTAAAAACCTTTATTTTTTTTAAAGGTTTCTTTTTTAATTCTCCTATTCATAAATTATAGGTATCTTTATTTAAATAATAAATAAAATTAATCATTTCATCTCTTATATTAACACTTAAAAAAACAATTCATCCCGTACCAACTTATCATGCCTAAACTCTTGGAATAAAAGTTATACATGATCGATAGAAAATGCAGACATCTTTTTATATGAGTTTTGATGTGTTACGGTGATAACAATTTGCCTATGATAAACAATATACGATCCGCGATAAGTATTAATACCATATACCAAATTCAATTTGTGATTTGGTGATATAATAGTTTGAACGGTAGTAAAAAGAATCGAATAAATTAATATAAGGGCCGACGATGATAACCATTTTGAAGATAAATTTAAATTAAGAAAAGCATCATTCTAATGATAAATATTAAAATATGAGTACTGGGCATCACTGATATTATGAATTTATAATATAAAACTACGACTAAAACATTTTGTATTTATCTATAATTAGTTTATTTGCTCGTGAATTTTTAAGAATGATACAAAAGGCACCGGTGGTCTAGTTGAATTTAAAACAAAACTCAAAACACATAAAATGTTGATATAAGTATGAACGGTGATGACGATTTTGTGGTGAGAAAATCATTTTTTTAAATCCTATAAATAAAGAGTTCATTATGATATTTAATCACTAACATATATCTTTTCAAACTTAAAACAAAATAAAAGGTTTATTTGTATTTAGTTTAAAAGTTAAAGGGGGAGGTATAACCAGTAAAAATAAAAAAATAGGGGGTGCATTTAGCAGCACTCATTCCTTTTTGGTGCAAACATGTTGTCTATTGTTAGTATTTTTTGCATATTGCTACTGTTACAACCTTTCAAAAAAAAAAATATTGCTACTGTTACAGTACCCAATTCATTATTTAAAAACGTACAGTCTAAAACAAAAATAAGAATGTATTTTAAAAAAAATGTTTAAAAGTCCTAAATATAATACCCAATTCGTTATCTATAGTTCTTAAAATAAGTGAGTTAATCCGGAACCCGTTAGCTAGGTCAACCGAAACGTGACCCATTTACCTAAAACTAGCATCCTTTGGTCACGTACGCCCCCTATATATGGCCACCCAAATTATTGTCTGCAAACTCTTAGCTTTAATGACTCATCCTTCTACTACGTGCACCAACGTACACATTCGCCAAACTTGAAAAATCACCACTAAACTCTTTATTATTTAACATGTGCAGCTCTACTTTTCTGGTCAACTTTGTCCAAGTAATTACGATGATCCATAACCATCACCCATGACCCGTATAATGGACCCGTGACCTGTGATCCATAAACGAACCGATCGACTCAACAATCACCCCACACCATTAACACACAACAACACCAGATCACTTTCACCTCGAACCACCTCGACCCATTCTGGACACCCGACATCCACCTCGGTCACGTCAAAAGTCTTCTCGGTTCAACAAGAATCAAATTCAGCACACTTTTGTAACATCTCACATGGCATCTTGCTAGAGCCGTTCAATAGCATCTCGACACTTATCGACGACATCTTCCCCAGCCACATCTAATGCAACCCGATTTGAACTCCAACACCAGAATGTTAGCAATCATGTAGTTTTTCCACTCTCTTCTTGTTTTGAAAGCCCATACCTTTTCTGATCACACTTGTTCAAAGAGGCATCTTAACCGACCAAGAAAACAAAACCACCACCTTCTACCGTTTTCATTCATCCGCCAAGCGAATCGAGGCTAAAGCCACTAGCTTTTACTTTTTGCCCGCTTGTCACGCACGTACGCTGGTCTCCTCTTATCACGAAACAAGCCAATCAAGATTACAATCTGCTCTAACATCCTCGGAGCATCAATATTTATCACCGGTCACCCCTTCGTCTTAAATGGTACTTCCACTACGACTACGGTTAAACTGAAACACTTTACCGCCTATGTCTTCTTCTGTAAAACAACACTTAAACAACCCATTTTGTTCCGAACCTAATTCCAGGCTAATCACCACTGTAACTACAGCCCTTCGATTTCTACCATGTGATTTCAAACATGGCCCCGTGATATGTGTGTGTAGAAACACCCCCTTGTTGCGACCCAAATCGGCATCGAAACACGATACAATTTGTCGACCCAACTTGCTTCTCGCACCCAAAGGCTATTCCTCCCTTCGGAAGTCGACTCTCAAAACGACCATCTTTTAATCTTCGCTTTGAAGTTCATGCTTCCTGTTAGCATAAATCAAGATCTACAATCTCTCCTCAATCATAGCCTAGTCAAACTTGTATCATTTCTGTATCTAGAGAGAGACATTTTCTCCTAGACGTTAGCTACTGTTGTACTATTTATTTTCCCTTTGTATCTTGCACAAATCAATTGAGCATAACCATTATCTCATGGTATCAGCCTGAGATCCTCACCCATCCCTCCTCTTTCTTCCTTCTTTCGGTCCGCATCCTTCTCTGTTCTTTCATTTTTTCTCTGTCTGATCAGCACCATAGCTACAGACACATCTGCCATTCCTCTTCACTCCTTGACCCACCGTGTCAACATAAAACTCTCCTCTCAAAATTACCTACCCTGGGAAAAACAGATCGTTCCTGTGCTCACCTATCTCGATCTCCTCAGCCATGTCGATGGCACAACTTCCTGTCCAGCCGAAACAATCACAAAAGATGACCAAAAAATCGTGAACCCTGCATACACGATCTGGAAAGCTGCTGATCAGAAAGTTCTATTGCTGATAAACTCAACACTTACCGAAGAAGCAATGTCCGAAACCATCGGACACACAACGGCTCACTCCGTCTGGAAAGCCCTAGCCAACGCATACAACCACTGTTCCATTGAGCGAATTCACAATCTTAAAGATGCTCTTCGAACCCTTCAAAAAGGAACCTCAACCGTATCCGAATTTGGCCGAAAATTTAAAGCCATTGCGGATCAACTCGCCGCTATCGGGCACCCCATAAGCGACGAGGATAAACGCCACTAGTTCCTATGTGGTCTTGGCGCCTCTTATGAGAACTTTTTTACCTCCCAAAGAACTATTCATCCAGCCCCGACCTTCAGTGACCTTCTCGCAAATGCTGAAAATCAGGAGATTTTTGTCTAAAAACTCCATGGAAACACTCCTCATCATCTCGGCTTTCATCACAATGGCACCCTTGTTTACCTCCTTGTTTATGTTGGTGACATAATCGTCACCGGTAACAATGAAACTTTCATTAACTCTTTTACCAAAGACCTTCACAAGGAGTTCCAAATTAAAGACCTTGGTCCACTTAATTTCTTTCTTGGTCTAGAGGCCACCCACACCAAAACCGATTTGTTCTTAACTCAATCCAAATATGCCTTTGATATTTTAACCAAAGCCGACCTCTTGGACTCAAAACTCGTCTCCACTCCACTCACAACCAAAGACATCTTTAACTCCACCGGTTCTCCTTTTCATGATCCTACCCTCTATCACTCGCTAGTCGGTGCTCTTCAATACCTAACCATCACCCGACCAGATATTTCATATGCCGTCAACCAAGTTAGCCAATACCTCCAAAACCCCACCACAACTCATTTTCAACTTGTCAAGATGATCCTTCATACATCAAAGGCACAATCTCTTATGGTTTAACATTTAATCGTCATTCTAATCCTATGTTACTAGGTTTCTCTGATGCAGATTGGGCAAGATGCATTGACACTCGAAGATCTACCTAAGGCTATTGCATTTACTTAGGAGGAAACCTCGTCTCGTGGAGTGCCAAGAAACAACCAACCGTATCAAGATCAAGTTGCGAGTCGGAATACCGAGCCATGGCAAATACGGCGGCCGAGATCACGTGGCTCACCCATCTCCCGCGCGAACTCCATGCTCTTCCACCGAGACCACCAACGCTTCTATGTGACAACAAAAGTGCTCTCTTCATAAGTCAAAATCCTATCTCGCATAAAAGAGCCAAACACATCGACATCGATTACCATTTCGTTCATGAGCTAGTCACCACTAGTCGCCTCAACACCAATTTCATCTCCACGGATCAACAAGTGGCCGATATTTTTACCAAGAGTCTACCGAAGCCTCTCTTTGAAAAGTTTCACACAATGCTTTGCTTAGGACCTCAAAGCTCGCATTGACGGGGGATGTTAGCATAAATCAAGATCTACAATCTCTCCTCAATCATAGCCTAGTCAAAGTTGTATCATTTCTGTATTTAGAGAGAGACATGCTCTCCTAGACTTTAGCTACTGTTGTACTATTTATTTTCCCTTTGTATCTTGCACAAATCAATTGAGCTTAACCATTATCTCACTTCCGTTATGTGCATGCTACACACAATTAAAGCTCAAGCAAGATAATCAAGATGTAAAGTTGTTGAAGTGCAGTTAAGGAATTGTAAAAAGGTGTTGTTTATTAACATTGAAAAGGCCTATCTATATAGAGAACATATATGGTAACATGAAAAATCACCCTTGAGAAGCAGTACATGTGAATGACACATTCTTCTACCATTGAAGAGCCTTGACAAAAAGTTTCTAACTTTCTGCCCTAGTACGAAGATCGGCAAATGTGGGTATAGGTCGAGTGGACCGAACCGAGGTAGAAAAGTTTTCAAACGTAGGTCTAAGACCACATAGGAATTAGTGAAGTTGGTTGGTTGGCTCAACGGGATGTCCAATAGCGCTCAGTTGGTCACATATAGCTTTGAAGGAGCGACCAAACTTGGAGATAGATTTTGTCACCTTTTTTATTGAGGCAAAGATTGCCGCACAAAATTTGCTCTCATTCAACGGACGAGTTACAAAAGGCAGATTCGAGGGCAGGCCATATCTTACGAGTCGTGGATAGGCCAACCACAACCGAGAGAGCCTCTTCCATGAGAGAGGCATTAAGAAGAATGACGGTTTTTTGTTCGTCTCAGAGCCAAGTGGCGAACTCCGGGTTGTCAACGGTTTTATCATGAAACGTAGGTGTTGGTGAGGGTGTAGATTTGGTACCGTCTATGTGATGAAGGATTTGTTGGTAAGATTAGGGTG
>JARYGA010030894.1:0-60779 GCA_030545235.1 Helianthus tuberosus
AACCTGGTGAAAAAGCTATTGTCAGGCTCGCGTTACAAACACTAATAGTAAGAGGCGTGCTAGACTAAACTAATAACGTGAAGGTTTCAGAAATTAAAAATGAGCTCGCTTAAAATAAGACCAAAACATACCAAGCATATTAGATAACAAATGCTAACAATATTTAAATCCATAAACATATACCGAATTTGGGGCATAGCAAGTAGCATCAAGTGTATATACTTACATCAAAGCTAATATCAGAAACCTACATCTTCACTAAATCAACCTGTAGCATTTTTGGATAAAAAGAAATCACAATCAGGTCCATTGTAGCAAATGTAAAATGACAAAAGAACCTTTGTAAAGCCATAAGCACCACAAATTAGCTAACAAATGTTCCGGGATATCATGAGCCAAATCTCAATCAACTGTCGCATCGCCTTAATAAGCGTCACTGGATGTAAATTCTTCTCCAATGGTTTGGATCTCACATACGCGAAATCATCCTTCAGCGGATCTTCGTTGGGCCTTTACCCGCCTCCGTCACCTGGTGGAACTCTTCAACAACATTGCGGCCGACCTAACCTCCCGTCCGATGCCGACAATCCCCACCGTCACCAGCCACGCAGTGGCGGCAAGGATGATGTTCACAATGTGTAATAATCTATAAGTAATCAACACCATATAAAAATCCTAAATGCAATCATAGTATATCATGTAATATAAGCTTATACACTTCTTCATGTCAATCTCATGTAAGTTTTATCAAACACTTTGTAACATTTTCTAGATGAAATCAGTGAAACAGAACCATACCTCGAATGAAGACAAAATTTTGATAACTTTCGCTTCTTGCTTTGTCGTCGTCGGATCAGCCGGCGTTGCCTGAAAAAAAAAGGAAACGGTGAAGAGGAAAAAACATAAACGAAAAAAAAACTCTAATCTGAACATAAGTTTTGCTAATCACAACTTTAAGACCTAGGAAACTTTTACCTCGTCGTTGCTACATTCACGTTCACCGGAACCCTAGGGTTTTCGGTTGTTGATCTGAATCTATGACGGGACCCTAGAACCCACAGGCATCATTGTCGGCTTCATCTACCACCGATAACATTATTTTCGTCACACTATCACGCTTAACCCTCATCCACCACCGCCTTCTACCATCGTTTCACGCGGCCAAACCACCACGACCGGTCTGACCGAAGGCCAAGACGGTGGCCGACGGGAGACAATGGTCGTTCCGCCATCACCGCCGCTCCCTCCCCTCTCTCTCCCGTTCTATCGCTGCTCTCTCTCTAATCTGGGGAGGAGGTGTGACTAATCTGGGGATGAGGTGTGAGAATATAAAGTTCCTAAACTACCCTGATAACTGTTCATTTCGTTTGGTTTTTAATTAATTTATTATATTATTATATGTATTTTGCGATTATTTGTTTTTAGGAAAATCACCAAACTGTTATAATATAACAAGAATTAACACAAGATTAGTGCTAAAACTTTAAGAACTTTAGAAGTGTTACAATAGAAAGAAGAAGAGAATTGTATAACTTATGAAAGTGTATACATGAGGTGCATTTTTCCTTCTACCTTGAGCTAGTATTTATACTACAAAAAGATTAACTATTTGGTAGACAAGGTTAACTATTTAGTAGACAAAGCTATCCCTAAGTTTGACAAAGAGTTCATCCACTTGCTTGGTAAATCTAGAGGTAAATCTTGATCTTTATGGTAAATCTTTAATAACATTCATAACACTCCCCCTTGGATGACACTTTGCAAACTTCGGGGTCTTTAAGTACTGTCTCATTAAAAACCTTGCTAAAGAAAAACCCAATGGGAAAAAAAACTTTAGCTAAGGGAAAAAGAGTGCAGTTTATAACTCCCCCTCAAGTTTGGAATTTGTAAGGAATCACATTCGCCGTACATGACGCATGCCAATGTCATGAACATGTTTCCTGAAAGTTGCTGTAGGTAGTGCTTTTGTGAAAAGATCGGCTGAATTGTTGCTTGATTGGACATATCTCATCTCGACCTGATTGTCTTTAATAAGGTCCCGAGTATATGCAAAGAATCTTGGTGGTATATGTTTTGTTCTGTCACTTTTGATATACCCTTCTGATGAAACAATGGTTAACCGGGTGGGGTTAACTCACTGGTCTCGTCAAGAGGGTTAATCCCTTCTTTCCGAGGATCGTTGGCTGGATCGTCTGGTGGTGGGTTTCCTGCACAAGGAAACAAACCGTGACTCGTAACAAGGAGGATGGGGTGGGGGGTGCTCCTTGTTACCACTCTCCGGTGTGAGAATCAGTAATTTGCTTGAGAAGCAAAGTATGATAGTAGTAGTAGTGAGAGAGTTAGAAAGTGATACCTCAAACCTGGTTTGGGGTGAGTATTTATAGCCGAGGAGTGAAGGAGGGTAGTTGAGTAGCTAGTCTGACATCGCACAGCTATTTGCAGGTGTGTCAGACCTGTCGGATGCTGTGGTGATGCCACGTCCGGCTGTGGTGTCAGACTGTTGTTCATACGTGGACTGGTAGGCGACTGTTCCTAGTGCCACTTGCACTGTGGTGTCAGACCCACTTGCTTTGTAGGCAAGATGCGGTGCCAGGCCGCATCGCTGCCTGCGGTCATTGATGATGTTCCCTCATTGGTTGTTCCATCCATGATTTGTGAGGGATGCGGTTTGTGCCGCATCGCCTGTTGAGTGACTGTTACTGTTTGTCCAGATCCCTTGTCGTGACGAAAATGTTCATAGGATGCGGTGCGAGGCCGCATCGCTATGCGTAACATTAGTTTCCGTCTTTTAAGGTAAGCCTTCTCATCAATGGACAGATTGGACCGCAGTGTTCGCGTGTATCTTACGCGGACACTGGATAGTTAATTGCTGTTGGGGGTTTTTAATGAGGGTAATGGTCATTCGCAGTCGTGCTGACGCGATATTTGGGACCATACCCCTTCAAGTCCCCCCAGTCTAGTGTTCCTTCCGTATGCGAGTCGCATGTGGGAGGGATACTGGACTATGTTGTCTAGAAGGTTAAGATTATGCCATGCAGATGGCATCTTCTTTAAGTAGTAGGCCCTTTCTAGTGGATTGTTTCTTCCTTTGAGAAGGGTGTATGGTGAGCAAGTTCCGTCTGATGCGGAATTCTCAGCCAAAGACTTGACTGTTTCTGCCTTTTTCTGATGTCATCAGCCACCTGTTGGTGTTTCGGACCAACCTTTGAGATGGTGACTGAAGGTATTAGCAGAATTCGAACCAACCTTTGAGATCGTGACTGAAGATGTTTTCTTCAGTGTAGTTAGAATCTCTGCATCAGTTGGTGCAAAGTTGTAATTACTTTGCTCAAGCTCTATGTTCAGCAACTGGACATGTAACGATGATCCCTGTTTTGTGGGGTGTTCGTGTTCTCTAGTTAAGCTTTCTAGTAACCGCACGTCTTCTGCGGTTTATCTCTCAAGTAACCGCACATCCTCAGAGATGAAGTTCTCTGGTAACCGTTTGTTCTTTGCGGTTACCTCGTTGCCGAACTTCGTTTGCCATGTTTCGTTGAGGATCGTGGGGTAGTTGCGTCATTATTGGCCGTGTTTGGTCGAACAATGTGAATCTGGACTATGGGCAAATAAACATGATCATAGGCAGGGTTGTGCCCACCATTGTTTATTCTATGCGATCCATAGGTGGGTAACTAGTCATAGGCAGACTTGTTACCGCTGTTCTGGAGCCACTTTCCTTCACGCTTTGGTGGAAAGTAGTACCCTGTAAGTAGCGTTGCCGGAAGAGATCGTTTTAGATACTTGGGAAGTTGGTTGAAACTCTTCCGCATTCATTTTGTAGCCACTTTCCTTCATGTTTAGTTGGAAAGCAGTTTTTCTTGAAATAGCTTTGCTTAACCGCGTGGTGGCTTAGTTGTGGCTCTTCCGTAGCTACCGTTCGCATAGTTGCGGTTTGCAGTAACTACCTAAGGATAGTTGCGGTTTGTAGCAAAGAACTCGCTTCTAGAAGTCTTGTAGCCTGGATGTGGCTCTTGAAGGTTCAGGGGACAGGGTTGCTGATGTGCGGTTGCTCAGCATTCTTGTCCTGTTCCTTAAGGAGAAGCTGTTTGCGTTCCCTTTGTGGTTGTGAACCGGAAACGAGGGTTTTGAAGCTTGAAGAAGCTTTCATGGGGTGCGGTTTACCGCATCCTGAGAAACGGTTTCCGCAGTCCAAAGAACCGTGCTGGTTCTGAGTATCTGACACACCTGTGCGGGTTGGTGTGCGTCATCTCCGCATATTCCGCGTGTGCTCGTGGATATGTGCGGTTTATGACTTATACCCCTTTATATAATTTAAAGATATATATTTTTGCCTTTTTTGAGGGGTATGTAAAAAACGACATGCGGTATGGGTTATGGTGCGGTAAACCAGAGGAACCGCATGCCGCTTGTGTTTGGATAAGGTTGTCGCTTTCTGTTGCTTACGTCACGCTTGCACGTGTGGGTTGTTGAAGTTGGTAGGATTCTGACATGTGCTGATTTGAAAAGACGTTTACACTGACCGAGGTCATAACTGCACTGTAGCAGGAAGTGAAAAAGTCTTCGTTGTCAGGCGCGTGGACGGCCATGCGCGCGTGATAACCGTCAGCGGAAAGGTCGCTGACCACGTGTCGCCTTGTAACTCGCCTATTTTGAACGTGTTGAGGCGGTTACTGTATCGCATTTATTGCGATGAGTATATAAAGGGGGAACCGTTTGGTTTCTCCTCACTGTTCAAAATTTTCGAAAAATCTCTGTTGATAGAGAGTTCTTTCTCTTCGTCTTCTCCGATCAATCTGTCTTTTATTCCGGCAATCTTTTGAGTTTTTTGAGTTTTCCTTCCACTCAAAACTTCTGTTCCACATATTTTCTGATGGCTGATCCATCTAACCCACATAATGTGGAGGGTGAAAACCCTGAAGCATCCTCTCCGGTGGCCGGAGAAGAAGATGATGATGGTGGCAGTGTTCCAGGTGGTGGTCTACCACCATTGAAGTGGTCGAAAGCTTTATTCGACCAATTGATGGTCAAGATTGAGATGCCTCATGAGTTTGGGGCAGAATATCCCCAACCTGGTGATACTGGTGCCAGTGCTCCGGCCGGTTACATCACCATGTGGGCGGAGTGTTTTACTGATGGTAACCTTCGTTTACCATTAACAGTTTTTGTTGCTCAGGTCTTGGAATATTACAAGATCCATATCTCCCAGATGAGTCCTTTTGGGATGATCCGTATTAGACATTTTGAATCAACTTTTCGAGCTCTTGGTCTGCCGGTTACCGTTGAAAACTTCCGGGGGTTTTTCCAGTTGACGGTGAACACCGGTTTCTTTTCTTTTAGAGAACGTTATGGAAGCGTCAAGCTGATGACCCCTCCGAAGGGTATTACGAAGTGGAAGTGTAAGTTCTTCTACGTTAAAGCCGCCGCAGTTGTTGTGGACATGAATATGCGGAACGTCAATGATCCTATCCCTGCGGAGGATATTGCTATGCCTACCGCAGAGACTGCGGAGTGGTTCTCAAAGCTGAGATCGATTGAGCATAGGCAGCTGACCAATAATGAGTTGTGGGTGCTGCGGATGATGTTGACCCGGCCTAATAGGAATTTTACGCCTGTTGTGCGGGAGAAAACTGGTGGTAAGTGTTGTCACCCTTTTGCGGTTTCTTTATTCCCGTGTTTGTTATTAATTTGGACATGTATTGTCAGAAATTGTGGAAGTGTGGAAGATTTTTGATCCAACTTTTGCTGGCAAAGTTGATCTTATTCCGACTGCGGAGGGTAAAGGTTTTAACTTGACGATTGTCCCTCTCTTCCGCATTGCTTCGCGTGCGGTGATGACTGCACCCCTACCGCAGGGCAAAGGTAATAACTCATAACCTTTATTGCTTTACTAGGTTTGTTGCTGACATTCTATACGCAGGTACACTTGGGGACCTTGGTAAATTTGAGCCAAAGGGCGTCCCCAAAAAACATGCGGAGAAAAAACCAGTGGACAAACCTGGGCGGGGTCGCGGTGTGAAAAAACCTGTTTCTGTTGTTCCGCCTTTGGTGAAGCAAACAGCAGGTATCTCTTGTTCTCATTTCCGCAGATATACCGATTACGTGGTAGTATCTGACACCCTAGAGGGCTTGGGTGTTCCAGGTGCTGGTGCGGCCACAGGGGGAACCACTGCGGGTTCCAAACCAGGTGACGAGAAGAAGAGGAAAATGGGTGAAGTTGGTGATGCTGGTGGGAGAAAGAAACCGAAGATTCAGACCAGGCGCAAGCCTTTTGTCATACCAAGCCAGCCTGCGGTTGTGTCTGGTATGTAACGTATGGCTAACAAATATTTCGTGTTTATACTTGTTCTGTAAAGTATTTCTGTGTTGATTTCAGAGCCTCAAGATGAAGGGTTCTTCGACTTTGATGCTCCTCCTCCCCCTCCCCCGCACGACACTGCTGCGGGTGCGGGGGTTCATAAGGTTGTTACTCCTGAAGCCTCCGTGCGGGGGGTGGATACTGGAAAAGGTCCTGCGGCTCAAATCCATGACACGGTTGATTCGAGTGATAATGTTATCACCCCAGAGGATACTGTTGATATGGATTTGAAGTTTGGTTATGGCGGAAAGCCGAAGTCTCCTGATGCTAAGAAGGCTTCCGGTTCTGCTTCTGGTGGTGCGGGTTTCGTAGAGACTCCTATTCAGCCTCACGAGACTGAATTGGAGTATTATTATCGCTCCTACACAGAAGCGCGGGCTACGGCCTATCACCGCCCCCCGTGGGCCGTATTGCAAGGGGATGACATTACCGTTGACCCCTCCGCTTGTAGGGAGGTTTTGAATGGTTTGGGCACCCCTTTTGAGGTGAACCGGGCCCGTTCTTTACCGACTGAGGTCCAGATGAACCAACTCTCCTCCATGCTTGTGGGGGGCTCCATAATGGCGAATGCACTTATGGAGAAGTGCAAGGTGCTGGGGCGCGAGGGGGAGGAGAATGCGCGTTTACGGGCCGAGGCCGAGGAGTTGGTGAAGGTTGCACGTGAGGGTGCAACGCAGCTTGAGAGGGATAGAGAGCAGCTTGAGAGGGATAGAGCTGCGTTTGAGAAGCATAAGCAGACTGAAGAATGGGCTGCAACTGCTGAGCTTAAACAGGTTCGTACTCTTGCAAAACTGCTGTCTGATGAGCGTAAGCGTTGGAAAGAAACTCTTTCTAATGAGTGCAAGACGCTATCTGATGAACGCAAGACTTGGAAAGAATCTTGGGGTAAACAGAATGAAACTCTCTTTCATGTTCGTCAGGAGCTTATCAATGCCAAGGCAGCAGTTTCTGCGTTGGCTAAAGAGAAAGCTGAGGCTGTTGCGGCTGCCCAAGGGGCCAAGGAAACAGAGGTTCGTCTTGCCAAGGCTCTGGAAGAGGCCAAGGAAGCGGAAGCTCGTGCTGCAAAATCTCTTGAAGGGGCGAATGTTGACCGCAGCAGGTTAAGCAAAACTATCTTGGACCTTCAGGTAAGTTTTCCCTAACTTTGAAAATTGTGTTTCACAAGTTTGTTGATTCTTTTTGCATACTTCTGATTCTTTGTTTTAAAAGGCTGAAGTGCGGACCCGGGGAGCCGCTATTGAAGAAGTCTCTGCCCGTGCTGCTGAAGCTGAAGTGCGGGCAAGAGAGGCTGAAGAGGCTAGAGATAGCCACGCTTCTTCACTTGCGTTGCTCAAGGCTGACCATGAATGGATGCGTATGCACGGGATCGGGCATGTAAGTATCCGTTGCCTTGTTATTTTTGCTGTAGGTTTGCCTTTGCTAACCATTGTATTCTTGTTTCCCAGATTGTTACTGCCATTCTTGACGCACCCGAGACCGTAGCAGGTATTAACGAGATCAGGGATCGTGCCCGTGATGCTGGTTTCAAGGCTGGCTACAACCGTTGTATTAGTCATTTGAACCTTGCATCGAGTGGCGGGCTTGTTGATGAGCGGTCCGGGTTTCATGGCGTGGATACTGAAGCGCTTCTTGCTGCTGCGGTTCAGGAGTTTAATGATACAACCCTCACAGACCTTGAAGAACTTGAAAAGTGTCTGGAGGCGGAGGATTATGTGGACCGCTTGCGCGTCTTATACGCTGATGAAGATGACGATGAGGAAAAACCAGATGTTGTGGGCACGGAGGGCACGGATGGTGCGGGCCCCAGTGGCACAAAGGAAAATTAGGTTTGGCCTGCGTGCCTCTTTTGGTCCCTTATGTAATCGTTATAAAACTTTATGTAAAGTCCTTGTGCACCGCGCTGGTGTAGGAATTTTTTTGAATATAAAGAATTGTTGTTTCAATTTTTACAAGTGTTTTTAGTACTTGCATGTTTGAATTTGTACGCGTTTAGTATTACTGTTAGTAATACTAAATCTGTAATTGCCTTTTGCATATCTAGGTGATATGCAAGTATAAAGATTTGTTTCTGGCTAAATAGTATTGCCATTGTTGGCCTATTACAATAGTTGCGTGTGGTTACCATTCTGTGTGGGTATCACGAATGAAGATTTTGCTAATCTGTTTTTGTGTATACCTCAGAGTGTAACACGCATTTGTAATAGAAATAAATAAACAATATTGCATTGAATCGTCTATTTATTTATTTGCAGATGGCCTGCGGCCCAATAGATTACACGCAGTAAACATGGCTTACATATAACAGCGTCGAAGTTGTTGTGCGTTCCATGTGCGTGCGATAGTTTCACCTTCTAATGTTTGTAGTTTATACGCGCCTTTGCCCAGGACCTCTTGGATGAGGTACGGTCCTTCCCACTTGGGGGCAAGCTTCCCTGGGCGTTCTGCGTTGGATGCTTCGTTGTCACGAAAGACGTAGTCTCCAGGGTTGAAAGTACAAATGCGAACGCGTGTATTGTAGTACTTTTCTAACTTAGTTTTGTACTTGGCTTCGTTGATGGCAGCGTTTTCGCGCCTTTCTTCCAAGAGGTCTAAGTCAACCCTGCGTTCCTCATTGTTGTCCATCTTGTTGATGGCCAACATTCTAGGTGAGGGGAGGCCTACTTCCGCGGGAATCACTGCTTCAGTACCGTAGACTAAGCTGAAGGGAGTCTCGCCATTGCTTGTTTTTGGGCTTGTCCTGTGAGCCCATAGAATACTTGGGAGTTCATCAACCCAGCCGCGTCTGGCTGTTCCCAACCGTGCTTTGATGCCTTCGACTAAGCTTTTATTGATACTCTCGACTTGGCCGTTCCCTTGCGGATGCGCCACAGACGAGAATATGTGTTCAATATTGAGCTCTTTTAGCCATTTTTGAAAGTCGTCGGCAGCGAAGTTGGTACCGTTGTCGGTGACTATACACATTGGTAGACCGAAACGGCAGATGATATGTTCCCACACGAATTTCCTTGTTATCATAGCGGTAGTTGATGCAAGTGGCTTTGCTTCTACCCATTTTGTAAAGTAATCAACAGCTACTATGATAAATTTCACTGCTCCTGGTGCGTCTGGAAATGGTCCCACCACATCGATTGCCCATTTTTGGAATGGCCATGCGGTGGTGACGGGGATCAAGTTGTTCTTGGGGCGCAAGGTCTTGGGAGCATGTCGCTGACAATTGAAACACTTGCGTAGGACTGTAACTGCATCCAGGTGCATGCCCGGCCAATAGTAGCCGACGTTCATGATTTTGGCCACCACCATGCGCGGTCCTGCGTGAATGCCGCATATGCCCTCGTGAATTTCTTTGATAAGGTATGTGGCATCTTGGGGGTTGACGCATCGTAGGAGTGGCCCCAGGTATGATTTACGGTATAAGATACCGTCTACCATTTGGTAATGACACGCTTTGTGTTGTAATTTGCGTGCCTCTGCCTTGCTTTCGGGGGTAACCCCTGATTGTAAGTATGCGATGAGCGGTGTCATCCAGGATGTTGTACCGTATTCTATGGCATTGACTTGGCGCAGGGGTACTGAAGGATTTTGCAATATTTCGATGCGTACCTCTTTTGCCAGGTGTTGGAAGCTGGTGGACGCAAGTTTTGATAGTGCGTCCGCTGGTTTATTTTCACTCCTGTTGATGTGGCGAATATTGAAGGAGGTAAACTTTGACTTCAGTTGCAGTGCTTGTTCGAGATAGAGGATCATGGTATCCCCTTTTGCGGTATAGTCACCACGTATCTGCCCTGCAACTAGTAGTGAATCGACGTGTGCTTCCAAGTGTTTGACGTCGAGTTTAATTGCTAAACGTAACCCTGCCAGTAGAGCCTCATACTCTGCTTCGTTATTTGTACTTTCGAAATCGAGGCGTATTGCGTAGGTTAGCTCTTGGCCATCGGGACTGACAAGTCGTAAACCTGCGCCAGAACCATCTTCGTTGGATGCACCATCTGTGAACAGTGCCCAGATGTCTGTTGATGATGGTTGTGACGCAGGGTTTTGTTCTTCTTCGCATTCTTGGATGCGGTTTGCTGGTATTTCAGCGACGAAGTCAGCCAAGACCTGGCCTTTGATTGCGGGGCGCGGCTTATAGTTTAGTGAAAGCGCGCCCAGCTCGATTGCCCATTTTGCTAACCTCCCAGAGATGTCGGGTTTGGATAGGATCGGGCCGATCCTATAGTTGGTTAACACTGTGATGACGTGGTTTGCAAAGTAACGTCGTAAACGTCTTGATGCGTGTACTAGTGCCAGTACCAACTTTTCCATGATGGAGTACCTTGTCTCTGGGTCGTTGAGCATTTTGCTGATGTAGTAAATGGGTGTTTGGACTCCTTCTCGCTCCACTATAAGTACCGTGCCTACCGCGTTGTCCGCGGCAGACAGGTATAAGATAAGTGGCTCATCTTTTCGTGGTGCGGTTAAAGTTGGGAGTTGGATCAAACACTCTTTCATTTCCCGGAAAGCTTTTTCGGCCTCTGCAGTCCATTGGAATTGTTCCTTTTTTAGACAGCTCCGCAGGGTCTTGATGAAAGGGTAGGACTTAGCTGCATGGTTGGCTAAGAATCTATTGAGCGCGGCTAGCCTACCGGCTAGTCGTTGCATTTCCTTCATCGTAGAAGGCGATGGCATGCGCTCGATCGCCTGAACTTTTTCCGGGTTCACCTTGAATCCATCTTTGGTTACGATGAATCCAAGGAATTTACCTTCTTCCATTCCAAACGAGCATTTCCCTGGGTTGAGCTTCATGTTAACGCTTCGCAGAGTTTGGAATGTTCTGTCGATGTCGTCGAGCATGGTGTTTTCCTCCATGCTCATGACGACCAGGTCGTCCATATAGATTTCGACACTTTTGCTGATTTGACCGCGAAAGGTGTCGTTCATCAATTTTTGATAGGTTGCGCCTGCGTTGCGCAGCCCGAACGGCATTTTGGTGTAGCAGTAATTCCCGATAGGAGTGCGGAATGCCGTTTTATCTTCATCGTCGATTGCCATTTGTACTTGGTGATAGCCTTTATAACAATCGAGGAAGCACTTCCATCGAAATGGTGCGAGGTTATCGACCTTTTCGTCGATCTCTGGAAGCGCGTAACAATCCTTGGGGCAGGCCTTATTGAGGTCTTTGTAATCGACACACATGCGCCAGCCCCCGCTTGGTTTTTCTACCATGACTGGGTTGGACAGCCAAGTCTGGTACTTCACTTCCCGCAGGATGCCTGCGGAGAGCAGTTCCTGTACCTGCTCTTCCATCGCCGCGTTTTTTGCTGATCCAAGGTGGCGTTGGCCTTGGATCACGGGCTTGATACCTGGCATGGTATTCAAGAAGTGTTGCGCAATTTCACGTGGTACCCCTGTCATATCTGCGGGTTTCCATGCGAAAATATCTTGGTTTCTGAAGAGAAGTTGCTTCAGGCGCGCTCTGATGGTAGGTGTCAAGGCATGGCCCAACGTGACTGTTTGTTCTGGGTGTCTTGCATTAAGAACCCATTTTTCTGGTTGGGTGTTGGGGTTAGGCCTTGCTACCTTTGTCGGACGTAGTTCGTCCGTAGACATGACTTCTCGTTGGGCGTATATTATCGCGATCCCCGTTTCGGTTGGAAAACCGACGGCAGAGTGGGGGACGGATGTTATCATGTTGAAGTCGCCTTGGGACTCCCTCCCGAGAATCACGTCATACTTTGAGGTGTGAGGTAAAACCATGAAGTTTACCTCCTCTGTCCTTGTGTGCCTTCCGTTGGTGAGGCGCACAGGGAAAGTAATTTGTCCCAAGGGGAACACGGTTTCCCCTGAAAATCCAGCCAGCGGGTAGTCTGCTGGCTGCAGTCGATCTTTGTCTTCTTGATCGAACTGGTTGAAGCACTGCTCGTATATAATATCGGACGTACTGCCCGGATCGATGAACAATCGTTCGGTGCAGTAGTGAGCCAGGTGCCCAGTGATAACCACGGCGCGCCTATCGCGCGGTCCGCCTCGGACTTTTGGGAAGACGACTTGCTCGTCCTTCCAGTCATTGTCCGGTCTTCTCGCCGCCTTACGCGGTCTTCCTTTCCCTCCATTGATCATGTGGGTAGAGGCCACGTACATGGCCCTTTTACCCGAGGAGGTGCCCTCGTTGTGGGGAGTAATGCGCTTTGTGGCTTTTTGTGCGCCTGTCAAAAGGTGTTGCAATTTCCCCTCCTTTAGGGCTCGCTCAATCTCCAGTCGGAGACTGATGCAGTTGTTTGTGGTGTGGCCCGAGTCCTTGTGATACTCGCACCAGAGTGCGGGATCTTGATTCTTTTTGGACTTCATTGGTTGGGCCGGTCTCAGGAACTGTGCATCCGTGAGGAGAACGTCGCTTGGCGACTGGTTGATCTCGGTCCAGTTGCGGTCCCGAGACTCTTTCTTGGACGCCCGGTTTTCTCGTTGGGCGTTGATGGTAGCCCTTGCGTCGGGCTGGTTATTCCGGGGGACATATGGCTTGGGGTCGCTGCCGCGATTCCATGTGTCCCTGTTGCGCTTATTGTTGCGCTTGGATTCTTGTCGGGAAGACTGGCCTTCCGCCAGGGGTTGTGCCTTTGACATGTGCGGTCTGAGAGACCGCTGCGTTTGGGCATAGGTTTTGACCTTAGCCATGACATCTTCCCACCTCTTAGGCAAGCCGTTGCCGCCTGAAATGTTCATAACCATTTGTTCGTCTTTGACTGCAACAATGAAATGGTTACGTGCCATCTGGTTGTCAACGTCCCCTATCTCTAGGATTTCTTTATTGTAACGGACAACGAACGCGTCGAGCGATTCGTTGTCCCTGCGCCAGATGTTCATGACGTCCATTGAATCACGTTCATGGCGCCGTTGCTGGCTGAAGTGTGCGAGGAACTTTTGTTGCAAATCCTCGAATGAGGTCAGTGAGGCTGGTGGGAGAGAATCGAACCATGCCCTGGCCAGACCTGTTAGGGTCTGTGGGAAAAAATGGCACCAGGTAGGTTCGTCCCACCGACCGTTACACCCAGCACCGACGAAGATGTTGTTGTGATCATCTGGGTCGGTCGAGCCGTTGTATTTCCCAATGTTTAATGGGAATTTTGTGGTTGTGACGTCGGCGTTGGCGATCTCTGGGACAAATTTAGAGTTTTCGGCCGCAGATTTCGGCCTGTAAGGTTTGCCCTGGTTGCGCTTTGCAGCGCGGAGGTATGTAGTGCGGGGTTGAGTGGGAGGAACATAATCGCGTCCCCCCGGTCTGCTGTTAGTGGCATGGGACTCCCCGCGGTATGTACTGTCCTCTGGATCAGTATGGCCATACCCTTCATGGTGGGACTGTGGTCCCAAACGGCTATGAATGTTTGTGTTGCGGCGCATTGTGGACTGCCGCCTTCTTTCATCTTGAGAGCCTAAGCGGCTATGTACGGAGTCCCTGCGGCGGGACCCGTATGAGGAATCGTCCTCATCGATTGTGCGGACATCACAATATGAGGAGCCGCGGTCTTCCTGCCTGCTTCTGGAGGCTGGATGTGTGGGGGTCCTGTCGTCGTATCGTAAAACACGACCGGCAGGTGTCCGCGGTATCGGGGTAGGTCCGATACCTCCTTGCTCGTCTGCACAAGCTCTGTTATACGTTGCGGCCAGAAGGGCCGCTTGTTGGTCATACCAGGTGTGAGGGTTCATGCCTGGAGGTATGACAGCAGCGTATTGTGACAGATCATGTCCAAACGTAAGGGATACGCCCCCTTGCGCTGATGTGCCAATGTGTTCGGCATTTGGGCCTAGGGGATTGGTTCCCGCAGGCCCTTGATGTGTGGGGTTTAGGTTATCCCCGGTAGTGTTGTTTTGACGATCAGACATCTTTGGAAAGAAAAGGATGATTGGAAAAAAGTGCTAAGAGTAGCGGTGGGCGCCAATGATGAAACAATGGTTAACCGGGTGGGGTTAACTCACTGGTCTCGTCAAGAGGGTTAATCCCTTCTTTCCGAGGATCGTTGGCTGGATCGTCTGGTGGTGGGTTTCCTGCACAAGGAAACAAACCGTGACTCGTAACAAGGAGGATGGGGTGGGGGGTGCTCCTTGTTACCACTCTCCGGTGTGAGAATCAGTAATTTGCTTGAGAAGCAAAGTATGATAGTAGTAGTAGTGAGAGAGTTAGAAAGTGATACCTCAAACCTGGTTTGGGGTGAGTATTTATAGCCGAGGAGTGAAGGAGGGTAGTTGAGTAGCTAGTCTGACATCGCACAGCTATTTGCAGGTGTGTCAGACCTGTCGGATGCTGTGGTGATGCCACGTCCGGCTGTGGTGTCAGACTGTTGTTCATACGTGGACTGGTAGGCGACTGTTCCTAGTGCCACTTGCACTGTGGTGTCAGACCCACTTGCTTTGTAGGCAAGATGCGGTGCCAGGCCGCATCGCTGCCTGCGGTCATTGATGATGTTCCCGCATTGGTTGTTCCATCCATGATTTGTGAGGGATGCGGTTTGTGCCGCATCGCCTGTTGAGTGACTGTTACTGTTTGTCCAGATCCCTTGTCGTGACGAAAATGTTCATAGGATGCGGTGCGAGGCCGCATCGCTATGCGTAACATTAGTTTCCGTCTTTTAAGGTAAGCCTTCTCATCAATGGACAGATTGGACCGCAGTGTTCGCGTGTATCTTACGCGGACACTGGATAGTTAATTGCTGTTGGGGGTTTTTAATGAGGGTAATGGTCATTCGCAGTCGTGCTGACGCGATATTTGGGACCATACCCCTTCACCTTCTTTCATTTGAGAGACACATGCGGCATTATCTTCATGGATAGGAGTTGGACTTCGATCTTTCTCTAGCCCACAAGAAGTCACTATGTGTTGTGACATAGATTTTAGCCATACACATTCTCTTGAAGCTTCATGTAGTGCAATGACTTCAGCATGATTTGAGGATGTTGCGACAAGTGTTTGTTTCTGAGAACGCCATGAAATCGCAGTTCCTCCGTTCATAAATACATATCCAGTTTGAGATTTTGCTTTATGAGGATGAGGTAAATAACATGCATCTGCATAACCAACTAACCCTTCTTTTGAATCGTTGGGATAAAACAAGCCTAAATCAACAGTGCCTCGAAGATATCGAAAAATATTTTTAATCCCATTCCAGTGCCTTTTAGTTGGAGCTGAACTAAATCTTGCTAACAAGTTCACTGCAAAAGAAATGTCAGGTCTCGTACAATTCGTAAGATACATAAGTGCTCCAATTGCACTGAGGTATGGTACTTCTGGACCAAGAACTTCTTCGTTGTCCTCACAAGGACGAAATGGATCATTTTCGACATTAAGTGACCTAACGACCATTGGAGTGCTTAAAGGATTTGACTTGTCCATATTGAAACGTTTCAACAACTTTTCAGTATAATTCGTTTGATGCACAAGTATTCCATTGCTCATATGTTCAATTTGTAAACCAAGACAATATTTGGTTTTTCCAAGGTCTTTCATTTCAAATTCTTTCTTTAAAAGAATAATTGCTTCATGAATTTCTTTTTGCGTCCCAATTATATTTAGGTCATCAACATATACAGCTATGATCACATATCCTGATGTTGTCTTCTTAATAAAGACACATGGACAGATAAGATTATTTGTATAACCTTTACTTGTCAAATAGTCGCTCAAACGATTGTACCACATCCTTCCAGATTGTTTCAACCCATATAAAGATCTTTGTAATTTTATCGAATACATTTCTTTGGGTTTTGAACTTAATGCTTCAGGAAGTTTAAATCCTTCAGGAACTTTCATATAGATGTCACTATCAAGTGATCCATACAAGTAAGCTGTAACGACATCCATAAGACGCATTTCTAACTTTTTAGAAACTGCTAAGCTGATTAAGTATCTAAAGATTATTGCATCCATAACGGGAGAATATGTTTCTTCATAGTCGATCCCTGGCCTTTGTGAAAAACCTTGAGCTACAAGTCTCGCTTTATATCTTGTAACCTCATTTTTCTCATTTCGTTTTCGTACAAAAACCCATTTATATCCTACAGGCTTTACAGCCTTAGGTGTAACAACAATAGACCCAAAAACCTTGCGTTTGTTGAGTGAATCTAATTCAGCTTGCATAGCGCCTTTCCATTTATCCCAATCATGTCTATTTTGACAATCATTGACAGATTTTGGTTCAGGATCATCATCTCCACCCATGATGTCACTTGCTATAGAATAAGAAAATATCTCATCAATAGTTTCCATTTCATATCGGTTCCATATGATATGTGTATGACCATAGTTGATTGATATCTCTTTTTAGTATCATCAACATCTTTCTCATGAGAGGTTTCGGTATTTACTGTTTTATCAAGATCATTCTCTTTGTGGTCAATTTCTTTTACAAGTGATTTTCTTTTTCGTGGATTCTTATCCTTTGAACCGATTGGCCTTCCACGTTTCAAACGTTTTTGAGATTCATGAGCTATCTTATTATCTATTGCCTTACTTGGGATCTCAACTCGAGCTGGAGCATTAGCAGCTGGTATATGAGATTTTGTAACTCTGTTTGTATCAGTAAAAGCATCAGGCAATTGATTTGCAATGTCTTGCAAGTGTATTATCTTTTGAACCTCTGTCTCACATTGTTTTGTTCTTGGATCAAGATGAGACAATGAAGGCACACACCATGAGACATCATTTTCTCGTTTTTTTATTTTCTCCCCCTAATGCTGGGAACATTGCCTCGTTAAAATGGCAGTCATCAAAACGTGCTTTAAATACATCACCTGTTAAAGGTTCAAGATATCGTATGATGGAGGCTATTTCATATCCAACATGTATTCCCAACCTTCTTTGAGGTCCCATTTTTGTGCGTTGTGGTGGTGCAATAGGAACATACACTGCACACCCAAAAATTTTAAGGTGGGAAATGTCTGGCTCATGGCCAGAAACAAGTTGTAGTGGGGAGTGCTTATGATTTGCACTTGGTCTCACACGAATCAGTGATCCAGCATGTAAAATTGCATGACCCCAAATCGACACAGGAAGTTTTGTTCTCATTATTAATGGTCTAGCGATTAGCTGTAAACGTTTGATCAATGATTCAGCTAAGCCATTTTGTGTATGTACATGAGCAACAAGGTGTTCGACAACAATTCCCACAGACATACAATAATCATTAAAAGCATGTGATGTAAATTCACCAGCATTATCAAGTCTCACCCTTTCAACAGTGTAATCAGGGAAATGTGCTCGTAGTTTGATAATTTGAGCAAGAAATTTTGCAAAGGCAACATTACGAGTTGATAATAAAGAGACATGAGACCATCTGCTGGATGCGTCTATCAAGACCATGAAATATCTAAACGGTCCACATGGTGGATGAATTGGTCCACATATATCACCTTGAATTCTTTCAAGAAACATTGGTGATTCCTTGTCAACTTTTAAGGACGAAGGCCTTGTAATTAGTTTTCCAAGTGAACAAGAGGTACATAGAGGCATTTTATCTGATTGGGATATCTTTTGATATTCAATGGATGTCCATGTGTGTTTTCAATAATTCTTTTCATCATTGTAGATCCTGGATGGCCTAGTCTGCCATGCCATAAGTTAAATGTCTCAGGATCACAAGAACTTTCCTTTACTGCCATATGTGCTTGAGGCACATTAATGTGTGTATAATGCAAACCAGAGTGGAGCATTGACAGTTTTTCCAATATATGATCTTTGCTCATGATGTGTAAATATTTCTTATTATCAACAGTCCTTGACTGAGTATCATATCTGTTATGATATATGTTTTTGAAACTCAACAAGTTTCTTGTTGATTTTGGGGAAAATAAAGCATTCTCAATTAAGAGCTTTGTACCATTTGGTAATATTAAATTAGCTTTTCCCACTCCTTCTATCAAGTTTGTAGGACCTGATATTGTATCAACGGTTCCTTTTGTTGGTTTCAACTCATAAAAATATTTCTTAGATTTAAGTATAGTGTGTGTGGATCCACTATCCGCTATACATATATCTGCATCATTTGTCTGCTCTTGTGCTCCAGTGGTATTCATTTTAATCTTAAAAATATAAAGAGAAATAATAATAAGTGTATAACGAAGGCATTGTGAATTATTTTATAATAAGAAGTTTATTTATTATTTGAAAACGTTACACGAAAAGAAAGACTACTGAAACATAATAAAGACACTTATAATAAAGGAAATTACATAATTGTTGCATATAATTATTATGGTTTAGCAACATTTGTTTCAGAGTTCCATGTTATTGGTAAAGTCGGCGACATTCATTTTGACGTTGATATCATTAAAATTATCCACATGGTTCATCTCCTTTTCTTTTCTTTTCTTTTCTTTTCTTTTCTTTTGATAGAGGCTTGGTAAAGTTCACATAAATGTGAAGGTGTACGACAAGCCTTTAACCAATGGTTTGCACTTCCACATCTGAAACAAGAAGTGCCATTGTTTTCGGACCTACCAGCTTTATTCCTTTTGTTATACTGGTTGGGATTGGTATTTTGTGGAGTGTGGTAATTGGGGGTTCTTTGATTTCGACCACGACCACGACCGCGACCACGTCCACGACCATGGGAATTACCTCGGAAATTATTATTTCTTTTGAAGGAATAATTGCGACCATTACCTTTACCAAAATGGCCACGACCACGGCCTCGTCCCCATTTTCTTCCAGAGTCTTTAGTATCATCATTAATAACAGCATTTGCTTCTGGAATGGCTAATGATCCAGTGGGACGAGCTTGATGATTTTTCATTAGTAGCTCATTGTTTTTCTCTGCTACGAGGAGAAATGAATTTAGATCAGAATATCTTTGAAACCTTTGTAACCGATATTGTTGTTGCAAGTTTATATTTGATGCATGAAATGTGGAGAAAATTTTCTCCAACATATCTTCCTCCGTAACAGTTTGCCCACAGAATCGGAGCGTTGAGCATATCCTGAACAAAGCAGAAGTGTATTCATTCACCTTTTTAAAATCTTGGAACCTGAGATTGTTCCATTCATCTCTAGCAGTGGGAAGTAAAACTTCCCTTTGATTATCAAATCTGCTTTTTAAATCTTCCCACAAAACGTATGGATCCTCAAAATTTGAATATTCAAATTGCAACATCTCATCAATGTGTTTATGGAGGAAGGCATCGGCTTTTTCCTTGTCTTGATCGCTACATTCGTTCCACTCCGTTATCGTTTCCAAAACACCCATTGACTTGAGATGTCGCTTAACATGTGCCGTCCACGGCATATAATTTTCTCCGGTGATATTAAGAGCCGGGAATTCAATTTTTGCGATGTTTGCCATTTTGTTGCTAAACATAAATAAGATAAATATTAAAATCTAAATACTCATTAAAAATAAGATAACATACAAAGGTACAACTATAAACAAATAAATGAATACATAAGCACTAAAAAGATGAGGTGGAAGCTCATATATTAAGGTCGGCAACAATATAACAAGAATTAACACACGTTATCAGCACGAGGCTCTAACAAGAATTGTTATGATAAACTAATACCACGATACATAAAAATGCTAGAGCCTCGTGCTGATAACGTGTTATAATATAACAAGAATTAACACAAGATTAGTGCTAAAACTTTAAGAACTTTAGAAGTGTTACAAGAGAAAGAAGAAGAGAATTGTATAACTCATAAAAGTGTATACATGAGGTGCATTTTTCCTTCTACCTTGAGCTAGTATTTATACTACAAAAAGATTAACTATTTGGTAGACAAGGTTAACTATTTGGTAGACAAGATTAACTATTTGGTAGACAAAGCTATCCCTAAGTTTGACAAAGAGTTCATCCACTTGCTTGGTAAATCTAGAGGTAAATCTTGATCTTTATGGTAAATCTTTAATAACATTCATAACACAAACTAGTCATTTTTAAATACTCACATGACATATACTACGTTATAATCAAGTTTGGTTGTCTTCCCATTTGTGGCCTAGTGGTAGGAGGCTTGGGTTTTTCAATGGAGACTCAAGTTCAATTCTCACTTGTGTCATATTGGGGTGAATATATGCAATGGAGGATTTGAACTATGCCTTGTATGAGGTTGTTAGTTTCATTCCAGAGCCCAACCGGGTTTTCGTCCCACCGTGTGTTATACCAAAGAGTTCTGCTCTTGTTTTGCACAAATCACCACTCACGTATCACCTTTTCATATGTGAATCACTTTTCACTTGTGTGTTCACATCAAGCATATGGTAAGCTATAATAGATAAATACCTCAATGTTTTTAAAACCGGTTTTTCAATCATATCAGGTTGGGCGCTGAAATGGTTCAACCGTTGAATCAGGTTGTATCAGACGATTCAATCAGGCTGCCAGTTAACCCAATAATTCCCTAAAATACAAATTCCTTTTAAAAAATAATCCATCTCAATGAGGATTTATGTAACTGATCATCGTTTCATATAAAAAACAATTATTTTCTTGTAAATTAGTCAACGTTTTAAGAGCATTTACATTAGTTATAAACAATATTACATTGGACGAGGTGAATAACAATTTCAACATTCATGGAATATTGGAATAGAATAAATTAGGTTAATTACCAGAAATATGAAATGTCAGTGTTACCTTAATATTGTATTTTAATAAAATTAAAAAAAATCAAATTTTAAGATAATGCAAACTGGTTCAACGGTTTAAACCGGTAGTACCATATTTACCGCGGTACATAAGACATACCGTATTCGGGTTTTACCGGCCTTTATCGTACCTGACCATGTCTGGTATCCTGTTTAACCAATATAACTGGTATCCTGTTTAACCAATATAACCTGCCGGATTATGCCGGTATTTAAAACATTGAAATACCTACGCCACATGGCCTCGTAGTGTGATACTTTTTTGTCTAGAGTTGTGGAAGAGACAAAGGTTATAAGCTACGTGTGGGTCAAACGCAAAGTTAGAGAGGGCGATTTGACTTGAGATAGCCGGATAAGTTTTAATGTTTTTGGTAGGGCTGTAAACGAACCGAACGAACACGAACAAGCCCTTGTTCATGTTCGTTCGTTAAGGAAATAAATGTGTTCACGAACGGTTCATGAACACTTACCGAACGAGATTTTATGTTCGTGTTCGTTCATTAAGGAAATGAGTGTGTTCGCGAACGGTTCACGAACATAAACGAACACAAATAAATTTGGCGAACGCGACGAAGGATAAAGATAGATAGACCAGAGATTAGCACTCGAACTTTAATCCCTTATTGTGGAACTGAGGTCGATCGTATTCGCCAATGTAAATAATGAGAAATGAAAGGGAAATCATGCATAAACAAGGTGAAAGTTGGTTTCCAAGTTTCATTGTTAGGGTAATAAAATAAATAAAAGTTTAATAATATAAAAAGTATAAATAAAATATAAGAAAGTACAAAGATCTTCAATTAAAACACAAATATATATGAACATAAACGAACGCAAATCAACGAATGTTCACGAACACGTTCACGAACACCTTACCGAACGTTCACGAACACAATCGAACGAACGAGACCTATGTTCATGTTCGTTCATTTAACTAATCGAACGAAATTTCTTGTTCATGTTCGTTCGTTTATTAAACGAACGAACATAAACGAACTTCCCGCCGAACAGTTCACGAACTGTTCGCTGAACGTTCGGTTCGTTTACAGCCCTAGTTTTTGGTCCTCCTTGTTTTTGTTTGGTGGTTCTTTGTTTGGTAAGTACTATTTGAAGTTAGTGGCTTGCTAAGTCGGCTTTTTTTTTTTTTTTTATAAAAGTCTTTTGAGTTAACTGTCAATTTCGTCCCTGTGCTTTGGTAGAAAATGCCACTCCAGTCCAAAAAAAGTTACTTTCCTTCCGTCCCCAACATTTTTGAAACGTGTCACTTCAGTCCAAAAAGATAACGCGTCGTTAAAAACGTTGAGGACAGAACTGGTGCAAGGCGTTATCTTTTTGGACTGAGGTGACATGTTTCAAAAATGTTAAGAACGGAAGTGGCACAAATTTTTTTTTTGGACTAAAGTGACATTTTCCACCAAACCACAGAGACGAAAATAATAGTTATCTCAAGTTTTTTTTGTTGGTCATTACAAAAAAAGTATCATACCTTTTGTAACACCACAATATTTAAGTTTGCTATTCAAGGCAAGAAGTTTAGACAACTTAGTATCACTAAATCATAGCTTATTTAAAGGCATATACAAATTATTGTATATCAATAAAAAATTTAAATGAATATAATGATACTATCATGCCCTGTCACACAATTTTTCAAAATTCTATAGTACTTTTTACTTAACTCCCAATTCATGTACTACTCGATATACAATCAAGTTTTTACTCAATCCGATTTCAAAGACCTGAATCTATTTATGTTCGTTTTCTATCGAGTTTATACTCAATCCGATTTAAAAGACCTGAATCTGTTTATGTTGGTTTTCTATCAATAGTCATCATTGAAAACACGATCAACGCGCTACGCAATACACCTTTCGAATTCAAACCCGTAGCAATTGCCAAAGACACATAATTTCATTTTCTTGTTTTTAGAGGAATAAGATAATATCACTTTTTGCATTATTTAAGAACAATGTCAAGGTGATGCTTTTGTTGTCGGATTTATATACAAGACATTTTACATGAACCGATAGATAATAGTACGATGAGACGACGTACTTAATACAAAACCAATTTTAAATAGTAAAAAAATGACAAGCGTTATTATATTTTATATAAAGGCAAAAACAACAAATATTCACAATAAGAAATACACACAAACAAACATTGTTTTCACTTTTCATAGAAACAATCATCATAAGTCTCTTCTTCAAAAACCGAAGGGACTATAACACAAATACTTTTACTACAAACATCATGAGGTTACCACTATTAAAAACCAAGGATATCACCCATGGAAAGCACACAAAGCTTCATAAATAGATTATGAAAAAACAAAAGAGCCCTTCCATCTTCACCGTCGGCCACCAAAAGTCGTGGTTTTGGGTGGTGTTACATGGGAAGAAGCATTGTCTTTCTTAATGAGACCGAATAAATCACATGCTCTCGAGGCTGCGTAAACTAGTGTTTCTACAACCTCTTCAAAAATTTGAGCTTTGACATTTCCCCTTCTTGGTTGAAAAGCCGTGGTGGGTCTCTTCATCGGCTTAAAGAACACTAAAGGGAGCTTGAAGATGGGGATGAATAATTAAATACAATCGAATATTGCAAAATGTGAAGAGGAGAAATATAGAGCCAAAGTTACACTTAACTCTCTAGAAACAAAGACAAAGAGGGCTACAAGGTCATGATGGAGATGAATGAAAGAATTCCATCGTTGGTATGATGGATTGGTGCTTTTATAGGGCATTTTAAGGGTGCAAATTGAACAATGTGTTTAGAAAGGGTACCAAATTGCAAAAGTGTGGAGCCAAAAAATGAAATGGTATTGACAATTGTACACTAGAGTTTCCAGGAACCATGTTATCCACTAATGCAACTGATGTGGAAGTGTATTCACGTGTCATTTAAATTAAAACTAGTATTTAGGACCTGTGTTTTGTGATAAGACCGTTAAAGCAAGCAAAAAAGTAAACATAAATACGGTGAATCAGCATGTACGGTGCGGTGTATTAACTCGCAAAAATTAGACCGAAAAAGTAAAAGATAGGAGAGAATGACTAAGCCGGCTTAGGACCCGCGAGTTTAGAAGAAGCTGTTAAACTGTAAAAAAATAGACATAAGAACGTTGAACCACACACGCACGTTGCAACGTGTTAACTAGCAAATTTAGACCGAATTGTAAAACGACAAGTTTGTAAACGATGAATAGTACAAAGGAGTAAAGTTGAAAGTGGAAAAGTGTTGGGTTAAAGATTAAAATCATTTGGGACAAAAATGTAACATATGAAAACTATGGGGTTAAAAGTGTAAAAGATAAAAATTATGACGATTATGTAAAATATGAAAACTATGGAGTTAAAAGTAAAAAATATAAAGTCAAGGGGTTAAAAGTAAAAGAAGATTAAGTAGTAAAAAAAAAGTTTAAAAAGTTAAAAGAAAATGAATAACTAGGTTTGTATCGATTTTCTTTTTCGAGTAAATTGCCATTTTAGTCCCTGAGTTTTGTCCAAATTTGCCATTTTAGTCCAAATAGTTTTTTTTTTCGCCTCTGGGTCCCTGACTTTTCCCTTTTGTTGCCATTTTGATCACATACACTAACTCCATCCAAAAACTCCATCTTTAACCAGGGGTATTTTGGAGATTTTCATTTTAAATGTTTTCAATTGCCATTTTGATCCAATTCCAAAAAATCAAAAAAATTCCAAAAAATTTTAAAAAATAATAAAAATTCTAAAAAATCATAAAAATTCTAAAAAATCCAAGAAATTCTAAAAAATCCAAAAAATCCGTTTCGGCGCGAACCGTTTCGAACCCGAACCGTTTCAAGCTGAACTGTTTCGACGCGAACCGTTTAGACCCGTACCGTTTCGACCCGAACCGTTTCGACCCGAACCGTTTCGAGCTGAACCGTTTCGACGCGAACCGTTTCGACCCGTACCGTTTCGAAGCCGAACCGTTTCAAGCCGAACCGTTTCGACCCGTACCGTTCCGAACCGTACCGTTTCGACCCGTACCGTTTCGAACCGAACCGTGCCGTATTGAACCGAACCGTTTCGACCCGTATCGTTTCGAACCCGAACCGTTTCGAGCTGAACCGTTTCGAACCGAACCGTTTCGAACCGTACCGTTCGGGTCGAAACGGTTCGGGTCGAAACTGTTCGGCTTCGAAACGGTACGGGTCAAAACGGTTCGCGTCGAAACGGTTCGGGTCGAAACGGTACGGGTCGAAACGGTTCGGTTCGAAACGGTTCGCATCATAACGGTACGGTTCGAAACGGTTCGGTTCGATACGGCACGTTTCGGTTCGAAACGGTATGGTTCGGAACGGTACGGGTCGAAACGGTTCGGCTTGAAACGGTTCGGCTTCGAAACGGTACGGGTCGAAACGGTTCGCGTCGAAACGGTTCAGCTCGAAACGGTTCGGGTCGAAACGGTACGGGTCGAAACGGTTCGCGTCGAAACGGTTCGGTTCGAAACGGTTCGGTTCGAAACGGTTCGGTCGAAACGGTACGGGTCGAAACGGTTCGGGTCGAAACGGTTCGCGTCGAAACGGTTCGGGTCGAAACGGTTCGGGTCGAAACGGTTCGGCTCGAAACGGTTCGGGTTCGAAACGGTTCGCGCCGAAACGGTTCGCGCCGAAACGGATTTTTTAGAATTTTTTGGATTTTTTAGAATTATTATGATTTTTTAGAATTTTTTGGAATTTTTTTGATTTTTTGGAATTATTTTGATTTTTTGGAATTGGATCAAAATGGCAATTGAAAACATATAAAATGAAAATCCCCAAAATACCCCTGGTTAAAGATGGAGTTTTTGGATGGAGTTTTTGGATGGAGTTAGTGTATGTGATCAAAATGGCAACAAAAGGGAAAAGTCAGGGACCCAGAGGCGAAAGAAAAACTATTTGGACTAAAATGACAAATTTGGACAAAACTCAGGGACTAAAATGACAATTTACTCTTCTTTTTCAAATGTCAACTTTACACGTAATTTTTTTTTTGTCTCGATTTACTTTATTTATTTTAAATATTTTGTTTTACATAGTTTGAGTTAAACTTGTATGTTCTAAAAAAATATAATGATAACTGAACATAAACTGGATACGTAAATTATATTTCATAATCATAAAAGTTATAACTTGATATAAAGGTTCCGTATAAATATATATACATGCAAAATAAGGGTTTATTATTATTATTATTATATTATTATCATTATTATTATTATTATTATTATTATTATTTGTTATTGTTGTTAATCTTAGTTGGTAATTACGTACATGATTGAATTCGAATCAATAATAATAATAATATTAGTTATTACTATTATTTTATTATTATTATTATTATTATTATTATTATTATTATTATTATTATTATTATTTGTTGTTGTTGATGATCGCTTTAACAAGTGTGTAATTGGATTTTTTTAACCGCAATCTAATTGGATAATTATTCAACCAAAATTGAGTCACTCGAATAAAAAGAAAACCAATTTGTCGATATGGTTGACGTTTAACAAACGAGTTGTCATATGGTTTTTTTTATGATTTTTAATGTTTATAGTTGACCCGAAGAGTATATATGTTTCGCCGTAAGTGATAAGTTTCCAGAAGTTATACTGTTCCAACTTCTTAAGTTTTCAATTTTCAATAAAGTCTTGTACCAATTTTATTTAATTAATTTATTTTTATCTTGCATTATATACTGCGATTATTTGTTTTTAGGAAAATCACGAAAGTAGTCATTTTTAAATACTCACGTGACATATATTTTGCGAGTATTTAAGGACATTGGTGGTGGTAATGAAGTTTAGAACTAAGCCTCTTTCGAGGTCGCCAGTTTGAAACCGAGCTGATTCGGGTTTTACCGCAGTTGGCCTTCGGGCGGACGGGTTTTCTCCGGAACTGGTGGCTTGATGGCTCGGGTATGCATCCAACTCTGACCGTTATAGAGGAGGGGATGCATTTGCTCGATTGAGGACATCTCAGAATGCTTAATCGATGATTTAGTTTGTCTTTAAAAAAAATCTTGTCTTGCACAAATCACCACTCACGTATAACCTTTTCATATGTGAATCACTTTTCACTTGTGTGTTCACATCAAGCATATGGTACGCTATAATAGATAAATACCTCAATGTTTTTACGGTTTTTCAATCGTATCAGGTTGAGCTTTGAAATGGTTCAACTGTTGAACCAGGTTGTATCGAACAATTCAATCGGGCTACCAGTTAACCCAATAATTCCCTAAAATACAATTCCTTTTAAAAATTAATCCATCTCAATGAGGATTTATGTAACTGATCATGGTTTCATATAAAAAACAATTATTTTCTTATAAATTACTCAACATTTTAAGAGCATTTATATTACTTATAAACAATATTACATTGGACGAGATGAATAACAATTTCAGCAGTCATGGAAATTTGGAATAGAAGACATTAGGTTAATTACCGGAAATATGAAATGTCAGTGTTACCTTAATATTGTATTTTAATAAAATTAAAAAATCAAATTTTAAGATAATGCAAACTGGTTCAACGGTTTAAACCGGTAGTACTATATTTACCGCCGGTACATAAGACATACCGTATTCGGGTTTTACCGGCCTTTATCGTATCTGACCATGTCCGGTATCCGGTTTAACCAATATAACCTGCCGGATTATGCCGGTATTTAAAACATTGAAATACCTACGCCACATGGCCTCGTAGTGTGATACTTTTTTTGTAGAGTTGTGGAAGAGACAAAGGTTATAAGCTACGTGTGGGTCAAACGCCAAGTTAAAGAGGGCGATTTGACTTGAGATAGCCGGATAAGTTTTAATGTTTTTGGTCCTCTTTGTTTTTGTTTGGTGGTTCTTTGATGTTAGTGGCTTGCTAAGTACGCTTTTTTTTATATATATTAAAGTCTTTTTTGATGGTCATTATAAAAAAGTATCGTACCTTTTGTAACACCACAAATCCACAATATTTAAGTTTGCTATTCAAGGCAAGAAGTTTAGACAACTTAGTATCACTAAATCATAGCTTATTTAAAGGCATATACAAATTATTGTATATCAATAAAAATTTTAAATGAATATAATGATACTATCATGCACAGTCACACAATTTTTCGAAATTCTATAGTACTTGTTAACTCCCAATTCATGTACTACTTGATATACAATCGAGTTTTTACTCAATCCGATTTCAAAGACCCGAATCTATTTATGTTGGTTTTCTATCGAGTTTATACTCAATCCGATTTAAAAGACCTGAATCTATTTATGTTGGTTTTCTATGTCATCATTGAAAACACGATCAACACCCTACGCAATACACCTTTCGAATTCAAACCCGTAGCAATTGCCAAAGACACATGATTTCATTTTCTTGTTTTTCTTTTTTCATAAAGAGGAATAAGATAACATCACTTTTTGCATTATTTAAGAATAACGTCAAGGTGATGCTTTTATTGTCGGATTTATATACGTGACATTTTACATGAATCAATAGATAATAGTATAATGAGACAACGTACTTAATACAAAACCAATTTTAAGTAGTAAAAAACAACGACAAGCGTGTATAAAAAAAGCAATTATTATATTTTATATAAAGGCAAAAACAACAAAGATTGATCACAATAAGAAATACACACAAACAAACATTGTTTTCACTTTTTATAGAAACAATCATCATAAGTCTCTTCTTCAAAAACCGAAGGGACTATAACACAAATACTTTTACTACAAACATCATGAGGTTACCACCTTTAAAAACCAAGGATATCACCCATGGAAAGCACACAAATCTTCATAAATAGATTATGAAAAGACAAAAGAGCCCTTTCATCTTCACCGTTGGCCACCAAAAGTCGTGGTTTTGGGTGGTGTTACATGGGAAGAAGCATCATCTTTCTTAATGAGACCGAATAAATCACAAGCTCTCGAGGCTGCGTAAACTATTGTTTCTACAACCTCTTCAAAAATTTGAGCTTTGACATTTCCCCTTCTTGGTTGAAAAGCCGTGGTGGGTCTCTTCATCGGCTTAAAGAACACTAAAGGGAGCTTGAAGATGGGGATGAATAATTGAATACAATCGAATATTGCGAAAAGTGAAGAAGATTGAAGTGAAAGAGGAGAAATATAGACTTAACTCTCTAAAAACAAGGCAAAGAGGGTTACAAGGTCATGATGGAGATGAATGAAAGAATTCCATCGTTGGTATGATGGATTGGATCCTTTGAGTTGGTGCTTTTATAGGGCATTTTAAGGGTGCAAATTGAACAATGTGTTTAGAAAGGGTACCAAATTGCAAAAGTCAATTGTGTGGAGCCAAAAAATGAAATGGTATTGACAATTGTACACTAGAGTTTCCAGGAACCATGTTATCTGGACAATGCCAGTACGTTGGAAGAGTTTTTCAATAATGTCTTGCAAAATTATGGGGTTAAAAGTGTAAAAGATAAAAATTATGACGATTATGTAAAAGATGAAAACTATTAGAGTTAAAAGTGTAAAAAATATAAAGTTAAGGGGTTAAAATTAAAAGAAGATTAAGTAGTAGAATAAAAGTTTAAAAAGTTAAAAGAAAATGAATAATGATATTGTAAATACAAAAAAATTACTAGGTTTGTATCGATTTTCTTTCTCGATATCAACTTTACACGTAATTTTTTTTGTCTCGATTTACTTTATTTATTTTATATATTTTGTTTTAAATAGTTTGAGTTAAACTAGTATGTTCCAAAAAAATATAATGATAACTGAACATAAAGTGGATACGTAAATTATATTTCATAATCATATAAGTTATAACTTGATATAAAGGTTGTACTCAATATATATATAAATATGTATATAGGGGAAGGTTCATTTAAGAAGAAAATTTAATTGAGAATAAAAAGAACAAAGGGTAATTTTGTAAAACATTAAATAATTTTTTTCACTTATCTCATTTATTATCCTTTTTGACTAATTAATTAGTCATAAAGACTAGTATACTCCACACTAACTTTTTTTTCCTACACACATCAAAAGTTATCTTACATATTTCGAAATCCATCCTACATGTTGAAATTTATCATACATAACTCGTAATTTATCCTACACAACTTGTAATTTATCCTACACTTTAAATTATTTTATTTTATTTTTTTGAAAAAATATATATTTTGAAGATAAGTTACAAAAAATTTAATGTAGTTACCTATTAAAGAGGAAGACTAGAAATTAATTACCTATGTAGATTTACCAATGTACACTTATAGTAACATTAAATACTTATATTAAATGAAGTAAAATAAAACATTCTTATTGGTTTAAATTTCTTTTTTTTTTCTTCTTACAAAAAAATTCTTCTCATTTGAACTCTCCACTATGTATATGTATGTATATATATATAGGGAGAAGATCATGCGAGAACCAATGTGAACACAACAAAAAATGCCTAAATCACACAAATTTTTTTTTAATATTTTTTATATAAAAATCGCTACTTTTCGAAGCAAAAAAAAATTTAAAAAAAAAAATTTTTTGGCCACTAAAAGTAGCGATTTGAGCATAAAAAATATTCAAAAAAAAATTTAGATTTTTTTTTATTTTTTTAGCTTTTTTTAGGTTTTTTTGGGGTTTAGTTTTTAGCATTTTAGCTTGGGGGGTGGGGGGGTTTAGGTTTTTGGGGGGTGGGGGAGGGGGGTTTAGGTTTGGGGGGGGGGGGGGGGGGAGGTTAGGTTTTTTGGGGGTTTTAGTTTTTAGCATTTAGCTTGGGGGGGTTAGGTTTTTTTTAGATTTTTTAGCTATTTTAGGTTGTGTTCACATTGGTTTTCACGGTTCTCGCATTAACTCCTCCCTATATATATATATATATATATATATATGGTTAGGTTCATTTCAGAACTCTAAATAGTTGCAGAACCTTCAGAACTCATACTAAACAATATTTTTATTTATATATTTTTATATTTAGGGTACTTTTATCATTTATTATATGTATTTTTATGATTACATACATGTTAAGAGTAATTTTATCATGTTTTTATATGTAATTTTATAATTACACATGTGTAAACGAGCTTTTTTACATATATGTAACTAGTTAATAGACATATATATAATTTGGTTGTTACACATATATAAACTACTCTTAACATATATGAAATCATAAAAATACATGTAATAAATGATAAAAGTACCCTAAATATAAAAATATATCTATAAAATGATTGTTTGTTAGGAGTTCTAAAAGTTCTGCAATTATTTAGAGTTCTGAAATGATCTTTAACCTATATATATATATATATGGGGCCGCTAGAATGAGAACCACCCCGAGTTATGAGAACCGCGAGAACCACACTGTACGGGGCGAGGTGGACCAATTTTTTTTTTCGAAAACGTAGATTAGTGTATCACAAACACAATCGTAAATTTTTTTTTTTTTAAAAAACGCCGTGTGGGTAGTTTTTTACACCACAAAAACGTGGTTTACGATTACGGAACTCGTAAACCACGTTTTTGTGGTGTAAAAAACTACCCACACGGCGTTTTTTTTTTTTAATTTTTTTTTTACGAATGTGTTTCTAATACATGCACCTACGTTTTTGAAAAAAAAAAATTGGTCCACCTCGCCCGGAATCAAGTGGTTCTCGCGGTTCTCATAACTCGGGATGGTTCTCATTCTAGCGGTCCCCTATATATATATATATATATATATATATATATACACACACACACATTGCAAAATAAAGATTTAGTTGATTTTTTCTATACTTTGGTATACGTCCTAACAAGGCAACGGGGTCAATATGTTCATAACACTACCTAGACTTTAACATGTGCGTATAAGAGTGGATGTTTTTCATAACAAGAAAAAAACGAATAATAAGAGAAAACCATTGAACCATTCATTGATTTTAGTCTACAAATTTCTAGTCAAATAATATTTTAACTCTTGTGAGCACATCAAATGAAACACTACGAACCTTCGCCTGATAAATACAAAGAGAAGTTATTAGTTCTAAATAAACATCTTAGTTCTACTTTTAGTTAAATCAATATATATATATATATATATATATATATAGGGGATGGTTATCTTGAGAACGCTAAATATTGCGAGAACCGTGAGAACGAATAAAAAAACCAATCAAAACCATTTTTTTAATACAAATCTCGTCATAATTAAAATACAACATCAAAAAAAGAATTTACAACATTAAATAATTCATTTCTCCTCTCAAAATCACTTTTATTAGAATTTTTACACACGTGTAAATATAAAAAATTTACACATGTGTAAATGGCAAATTACACATGTGTAAATTTTCTTTATTTACGAATTCATGTAAATTTAAACGTATAAATGAAATTTATAACATTGTATTTGAATAATAATGATAAGTGTAAAAAAGAAATTTTGAATTTTAATTGTTTTTGACAAATTTCTCGCGGTTTTTTGATTCGTTCTCACGGTTCTCGCGATATTTAGCGTTCTCATTTAAACCCTCCCCTATATATATATATATATATATATAGGGGAATGCTAAAATGAGAACCACCTAGAGTTGTAAAAACCGTGAGAACTACACCGTAGGGGGCGCGGTGGACCAAATTTCTTTTTCATAAACGTAGATGCATGTATAAAAACAACATTTGTAAAAAAAAAATTCAAAAAAAAATGTCGTGTGTGTAGTTTTGAGCGCCACAAGTTTGTGTTTACGGGACCCGTAAATCTGGCCGGAAAATTTACGGGTCCCGTAAACACAAACTTGTGGTGCTCAAAACTACACCCACGACATTTTTTTTTTGAAATTTTTTTTACAAATGTTGTTTTTATACATGCATCTACGTTTTTGAAAAAAAAAATTTGGTCCACCTCGCCCCGAATCAAAAAGTTCTCGCGGTTCTTACAACTCGAGGTGGTTCTCATTTTAGCGTGATCCTATATATAGATATATATAGGGCCAGGACCATTTCAGAACCATAAATATTTACAAAACTGGTAGAACTTCTAATAAACAATCTTTTTATTTATATATTTTTATGTTTAGGATAATTTTATCATTTATTATGTGTATTTTTACGATTACATACATGTTAAGAGTAATTTTATCATTTTCTATATATAATTTTATAATTACACATATGTAAACTAGTGTTTTTACATATATGTAATTGGTTATGACACACACACACACACACACATATATATATATATAATTT
The DNA here is from genome assembly GCA_030545235.1 of Helianthus tuberosus. Lineage (NCBI taxonomy): Eukaryota > Viridiplantae > Streptophyta > Magnoliopsida > Asterales > Asteraceae > Helianthus > Helianthus tuberosus. Next base: position 33,168 of record JARYGA010030894.1, read on the forward strand.
TCGCAATTAAACAGTTGTAAACTACTTTTAACATGTATGTAATCAAAGAAATACATATAATAGATGATAAAAAGATACTAAATACAAAACTTATGTCTTATATATAAAATGATTGTTTATTAGGAGTTCTAAAAGTTCTGTAGTTATTTAGAGTTATGAAATGAACTCAACCATATATATATATATAGGGCCAGGATTTAGAGAGAACGGTGAAAAGTGTGAGAACGGTGAGAATGATTTTGGAGTTGACATGTGACATTGATGCTAAATTACACTAAGGGGTAATATTGTCAAAAAAACCCACACACATGAACTGGCTGTTCAAATAAAACACCATAAAAACACCACATTGAGAAAAACGCCATGAAAATACTCAGTTAAAAAACCATAAAACACTCAGTTTAGAAAAAAAAAATGCCATGAAAAACTCAGTTTAAAACGCCATAAAACACTCGGTTAAAAAAAAAACCATGAAAATACCTAGTTAAAACGCCATAAAAACACATAGTTCAGAAAAACGCCATAAAAATAACTAGTCTAAAACGCCATAAAACACACAGTTCAAAAAAACGCCATAAAACCCATTTCATTTTTTTTCGAAAAGTATATCAATAGTATACTCGTTGGAAAGATAAAAAAAACGCTGAGTTTTATGGTGTAATTTTTTTAGAAAAATAATCACGTATAAAAAAGTTATTGACGTTTAAATATGATGGCGGAAATGGCATGTGATTAGCATGTGCACCCTTGTTTGGATCTTCCAATTTTACCCCTCCTGGTAGTTATAAGGTTTCCATTATTTACAAAAATCTCACCGCATCATCTTAGCCACAAATAAAAAAGATCTTATGGCTGAAAATCGTTCTCACTGTTCTCACACTTCAAATCGTTCTCTCCTGATCCCATTCCTATATATATGTGTGTGTGTGTGTGTGGTAGGGTTCTAGAGTGAACACTAGGTTGAGAATGAACTATGTGAACTAATATGGGCCATTGGATTACATCATCTAAAGATTTTTAAACAATGGCAAGATTGTAATTATAATGTTGTAACCTCCATTTAAATTAATTGACATAAGGGTATTTGCGTCTTTTGTAAATTGCATTTATTAAACAATATAATCAAAATCCCTAAAATCTCGCTAGTTTCCGTATATACAAGATATACAGCTGTTAGTGTATACACATGTGTACAGTCTCGCTAGTATTAGTTTATACAAGATATACAGATTTTAGTTTATACACATGTGTACAGTCTCGCTAACTATCAGTTTATACAAGATACACAACTGTTAGTTTATACACATGTGTACAGTCTCGCTAACTACCAGGTTATATAAGATACACAGCTGTTAGTTTATACACATGTGTACAGTCTTTTATACATCTGTGTATAATATTAAAAAATGGTTAAATATGTGTATATTAAAAACATATAGTATATTATGCATACACACGAGTAGATTCATATAAAAACTATGAAATTAATGAAAATTGAATATCACATGTATGCAAAAATAAATAACTTCATCACATATTAAAAAAAAAGAGTTAATGTCAAAAAATAATTACAATTTCAATCTCAAAGAAAATTTTCAATATTTATTGAAAATTATAAAAAGTTAAAAACAATATATTATGATATCTATATATATATAGATAATAAAAGAAAAACAATATTAAAGCCAAAATTAATACAAAATCTATGGATAAAGAAATGATAGAGAAATATTTAGAAATAAGAGAGAGAGAGAGAGTTAAGAGAGTAGAAAATTAAGGGATTTTAATTAAAGATATTTGGTTAATGTCAATCATACCCTTTTAATCTAAAAAATGATCAACGGTCAAGATTAGTTCACACAGTTCACTCTCAAGAAGTTGTTCACTCTTGAACCTAATCCTATATATATATATATATATATATATATATATGTATATATATGTATGTATGTATGTATAGGGTGGGTTCGGCTACAAAGTCCATTTTTCCTACAAAGTGTACAGAGTCACAAAACACCACAATTTCAGCAATAAAACACACTCAAAACACACAAATAACATAGTGAAGATCACTAAAACACAATATCCAAACCCTAAAAGTCCTTAAAAACTTCAAACACGCAATCGTACAACTATGAATATAAAAAACAACATGAAAATCAACATAAACCACACTAATATTATCCATTCGATAATCAAAGCCTTATCACTCAAAACACAACACAAAACCCACAAATATGGTGTTTTGGTAATCTTCACTATGTTATTTGTGGGTTTTAAGTGTGTTTTATGGTTGACATTACAGTGTTTTATGACTTTTTACACTTTATAGGAAAAATGAATTTTGTAGCAAACTCCCACCCTATATGTATATATATATATATATATATATATAGGAATGGGATCAGGAGAGAACGATTTGAAGTGTAAGAACAGTGAGAACGATTTTCAGCTATATGATCTTTTTGATTTGTGGCTAAGATGTGCGGTGACATTTTTGTAAATAATGGAAACCTTATAACTACCAGGAGGGGTAAAATTGGAAGATCCAAACAAGGGTGCACATGCTAATCACATGCCATTTCCCCCCATCATATTTAAACGCCAATAACTTTTTTATACGTGATTATTTTTCTAAACAAATTACACCATAAAACTCAGCGTTTTTTTTTTTTTATCTTTTCAACGAGTATACTATTGATATACTTTAAAAAAATGATATGGGTTTTATGGCGTTTTTTTGAACTGTGTGTTTTATAGCGTTTTAAACTAGTTATTTTTATGGCGTTTTTCAGAACTATGTGTTTTTATGGTGTTTTAACTAGGTATTTTCATGGCGTTTTTCTAAACTGAGTGTTTTATGGCGTTTTAAACTTAGTTTTTCATGGTGTTTTTTTCTGAACCGAGTGTTTTATGGCTTTTTAACTGGGGATTTTCATGGCGTTTTTCTCAATGTGGTGTTTTTATGGTGTTTTATTTGAACACCTAGTTCATGTGTGTGGGGTTTTTGACAATATTACCCCTTAGTGTAATTTAGCATCAATGCCACATGTCAACTCCAAAATCGTTTTCACCGTTCTCTCTAAATCCTGACCCTATATATATATAGGGTGAGGTTCCTGTAAAAAGGACATTTTTCGTAAGAAGTGTGAGAAGTCATAGAAATTGACATGTAGGCATCATCTTTTGAACTTAGGCATGATGTTTTGGGTTGTTTTGGCAAGAAAAACACCAAACATAACAATTTAAAACACAATGCAACATATTATGGGCGTGGAATTTAAAACACACTACTTAACACTTAAAACACACTCTTAACGTTCTTGGATTGGTGTTTTAAGTTTTAAGCCTAGAATTATTTGTATTGTGTCTTAAATTGTTATGTTTGATGTTTTTCTTGCCTAAACAACCCAAAACATTATGCCCAAGTCCAAAACATGATGTCTACATGTGAATTTTTATGCCTTTTCACACTTCTCACAAAAAAATGTCCTTTTTTACAGGATCCTAAGACTATATATATATATCGTAAAACATTTTCTCTTTAAATAATTTTTTAACAGAAAACTTCGATATAAAAATATAGAAAACGGGTAAGCAAAAAACTGAAAACCTAAGAAAAAATTACATCACCCAATGTCATGTTACTCTCTCCACCTCTCCCAGTTAAGAGTGCAAAATTTCGAGCTACATCACCCACAAATAAGACGTCTCTTTAATGATGTCCGCACGCGTTCGATTAAAAGGAATATGATGGTTGTTGAGCTCCTTCTAAATGTAGCTTATTAGTTCCTATAAAGTTATACGGGATATTAAAAAAAAGTAGTGAACATAATCTTTCGAATTCATATATATGTATTAAAACATAACATGACTGAGAAACAGTTGTTTAACGGTCACGACGTCAACTTATCTTCTTCTAAACCCTAATACCTAAATCACAGTTTCTTCTTCATTTCTTCTTCACCAAATCGACACCTTCCCACCACCGCCCTCCATTAGCGTCCTGAACCCCAACGCCAGGCTTACCGTCGCACACATCCGTCTCCACCTCCAGCACCACATCCCCGTTGCTGGTTCCGACCACCACGCCCTCAGCTGTCTTCTCCAACCACACCGGAACCACTACGCGCGCACCACCGTTCGCCTTCACCTTCGCCGTCGGTCTCCGACATCAGGTAAGCTTCCCTTTAGTATACAGCATAGGGTTTCTTCTGTAACCCTAATCGAACAGATTTCCTGTCTTTAACTTTACATCCTGGTTTTACAATGTTAGCATGTACACAGAAGACGACAGAGCCATCACCTCCAGCCGGCATCCTTATCTCGGTGCCCACTTCGCCGGTGATGATGATGGTGACGGTGCCTACTTACCTACGTCGTTCATCGGCTTCTTATTCTTAGGATTCCTATCGTCTTCCTCACAGGAAGGTTCAATCCTCTTTCATCTACTTCGTTTTCGCCCCTTCATACGAACAGGAACTCCCCCTAGTAAGGTTCACTGCGAAACTCAACTCTCCTCTCAGGTATTATCTTTTCCCTTTTTTTTGTTATTGATTATGCTTTATTCTGTTGCATGGGTTTGATGGTATCGTCTGGAGGATTGAAGAAAGAAAGAAGATTTGGGGAAAATAGGGGTTTTAGAGTTTGATTTTGTTATCTATGGAGCATATGGAGTGAAATTGGGGTAAAATTTGGGGAAATGAGGGTTTCAAATTGTAGATTTAGGATGAAACTGACAAGTGAGATTCGATTAGTGTGTTGATTGTGCTAAATCTGAGGTTGATTGAAGCTGATTTTGTGTATGACAGTGATGAATTATGAGTGTTTTAGTTTAGGTTGGAAGTTTATTAGAAATAAAATATACAATTGGTTTACTTGTGAGTTGTGACAATCAGACCATGATTATTCTTGTGAGGGGATTTTAAATAATAAGCATGTGTGATTTTTTAATTAGGTCATAATAAATAGGCGTCAGTTATCAGCAGCGTTATTGCGTTGATCATGTGTTAAACAACATAAAAAAGATCGTTTTGTTTGTATTTGAAGTTTATACTGAAGTTAAACATTTAGGCTATTTTATTTAAGCCTATGAGGATTAGACTTCTGACAAAAGTGAGGATCGAGAGAATAAGAATATCTTAGCACACCGATGTTGACCGACTATCATTCATACAACAATGTAACATGTGTTTCACAATCGCATCAAAGCTCGATTCTGATAAGGAGATTACAGAGCTAATGACATAAGAAATAGTTGGTTAATAACCTTACACATCATGCTAATGCCCATATCAAAAATAGCCATTATGTATTTATGACAACAAGCATCAAATTAAACACAAGATTACTGGAGCTTTGGAATGCAAGTATGTCAAGATTTTCCATACTTTCTTTATAGTTTCGTTATTCTTTGATGTAAAACGTTTGATCAGTTTATACAACATAATTGTATTAGAGTTAGTTATCTATGTTGTCATCAGATTGTTTTTTTATCAACCTTATTATAAGTGCCTCAAAAGTTTTTTTTTTTTTTTTTTTTTGCTATTGAGTGTGCTTTCTTCTACTTTGTGGGTGCTAAGTGCTTAGAGTTATCACATGTCAAAGTTTGGTTTGGTTCGTATGAGGCAAGCCAACGATGGAAAAAAGAAATGTGCTAGGCAATAGCATAAGAATTATTATTCAAATAGCTTTTGTTGGGAAAATCATTTTATGATCACAGACAAAAAAAAAGGTATTATTCAAACACATGATTTATTAATTTGCATTATATTTGGAGTTACTTTGTGATAACATATATTGTTTAATGTTACCCATCGACGCCAAACTCTCCTATTTCTTCTAATTTGCAGGTCCCAAATTGCAGGTCCTAGGTTGCGGTTAGCCTTTTAATTGTTCACCATTCCACCTGGTAATGTTATGGTTTTCACTTATGTTTACCTGCTTACTAACATTGTATTATGTATGTACCAAATGAATCCGAGAGGGGCCTCTGGCAAGCGTTCAAGGGTGTTAAGTTCTTATTAAATTGGTGAATCTTCACATGGTCGTCGTTTGCTTAGGGTATCATGAATATTAAGAGTCAGTGACAGGTGATTGCTCCGCTTCGTCTCAAGAACAACACACCCCACTTTTTGTGCTCCCTTACGTTGTAATGATGGTTTAGTGTAAATGATTTTGATGTGCTCTCAGCACTTTTAACATATAGAAAACTGTAAAACACAATTGCGTGATTTTGGACGTTGATGGGTCGGCCAAACTTTTGTAAAGAAATTGAGTTTCCCCCGCAAAGCGGGGGGAGGAAAATTCTAGTTAACATTAATTTGAATTGTCTTTTTTGTTTCGCAGTTTCTAGCTGGCTCTTTATATATATATATATATAAAGTGATATGCCGTTAAAAAAAAATAATAAAGAAATAAAAAATAAGACATTAATTTGAATTTTATTTCATAGTAGAAAATCACATGTGAATTTGGCTAAAGTTTTTTTTTATATTTAAACTAGGTTAGAACCCCGTGTATTACACGGGTTGAATAAATGTAATTTTATATATTAAATAATAAAAAAATTATATCTTTATAAACTCCGTATATTGTATGGGTTAAACAAATGTAATTTGTATATCAAATAATAAAATAAGTTATATCTTTAAAAACTATGTGTGTTACACAGATTAAATAAATGTAATTTTGGATACTAAATACTAAAAATGTCGTATTTTTAAGAAAACCCGTGTATAATCGAGTTGAATAAATCTACCAAATAATAAAAAAAAATTACATCTTTAAAAACCACGTATATCACACGTGTTGAATAGATCTAAAAAGAGTTATATTTTTAAAAACCATGTGTATCACACAGATTAAACAAATGTGATTTTGTATATTAAATACTAAAAACGTTGTATCTTTAAAAACACGTGTATAGTCGGGTTGAAAAATCTACCAAATAATAACAAAATTATATCCTTAAAAAACCTCGAGTATTACCCGTGTTGAATAAATCTAATTTTATATAACAAATGATAAAAAGTTACATCTTTAAAAACTTTGTATATTACACGGGTTATATAAATGTAACTTTGTATAGTAAATAATAAAAAAATTTATATTTTTAAAAACCCCACGTTTTACACGAGTTGAATAAATATAATTTTGTATACCAAATAATAAAAAAAATATTTTTAATAAACTAGGATAACATTTAATATTAATTTATTATTTATATATTTAATATAAGATAAGTAGGAAAGAGAGGTATTTGTTTTAAAAATATATTAAATTAACAATTTAGATTTAATGATAATATTTTATTAAAGTATGATAAGATTTAATATTAATTTATTATTTATTTATTTAGTTAATGTAAGATAAATATAGATTTGAGGATGTCTCCAATGAATGACACGTGTCCAAAAATTGGTTTATTTTATTATAGTAGACTAGCGGTAAGGCCCGTGTTTGAACACTGGTCGTTTCTTAGAAAACCATGCATAATATATTTTAATATAAAGTATAAATAGGTGTATAGATATTATAATTTTTAGTTTAGTTTTTCATTTGATTAATATTAAAACTCTGTTTGAGGTATCTAAAATTCTGTTTAACTAAAGTCAACCACTGTTTGTAAAGGGTAATCTCTGTTACGCCAAATCACTATTTCTTAAGACTCTGTTTATAACCAAACAGAGGTTTCAAACATATGTTTCTCATACTACTGTTTGAAATCCTAACCTCTGTTTCAAAAACAGACATTACAAAAGGAAAAACAAACATCTGATTGACCAAAAATGAACAAACATTTAACCTTTGTTTTCAAAACCAAACCTCTGATTAATAAACATGTTTTAGGATTCAAAAGAGTATATCATTTGTTTGAGGTATCTAAAACTCTGTTCGACTAAAGTCAACCACTGTTTGTAAAGGGTAATCTTTGTTTTGTGAAATCACTGTTTCTCAAGACTCTGTTTGTAACCAAACAGTGGTTTCAAACCACTGTTTGAAATCCTAACCTCTGTTTCAAAAACAGGGATTACAAAAGGAAAAACAAACATCTGATTGACCAAAAGTGAATAAACATTTAACCTTTGTTTTCAAAAACCAAACCTCTGATTAATAAAGACATTTTAGGTTTCAAAAGATTATATCATTTGTTTAAGGTATCTAAAACTCTGTTCGACTAAAGTCAACCACTATTTGTAAAGGGTAAACTCTGTTTTGCGAAATCACTGTTTCTCAAGACTCTGTATGTAACCAAACAGAGGTTTCAAACCACTGTTTGAAATCCTAAGCTCTGTTTCAAAAACAGAGATTACAAAAGGAAAAACAAACATATGATTGACCAAAAGTGAACAAACATTTACCCTTTGTTTTCAAAAACCAAACCTCTGGTTAATAAACATATTTTAGGTTTCAGAAGAGTGTATCATTTGTTTGAGGTATCTAAAACTCTGTTTGACTAAAGTCAACCACTGTTTGTAAAGGGTAATCTCTGTTTCGCCAAATCACTGTTTCTCAAGACTCTGTTTGTAACCAAACAGAGGTTTCAAACATAAATTCAAAATTTTTACATCAACAGCCAATCTAAATAACAAATAAATAACAAAATGTTAAATCGTTTTAAAACAATAAACCGAAACCTAAATACAATCGAGCAAACATTTTTCTATATTTTTTGCAACATCAATTAAGTATGAATTCATAGAAGCCAATTTCCTTCGTTATCCATCCACTGCACCTGAAACAAATATTTATACGTAGTTAAAAATCATTTGCAATCAAAATCATCATGATAAAAAGTTACAATTCAGTGAAATTTGAAGCTTTCTTTGCATCAACTTCCTTCAAACGTTTGTTGGGCCAAAAGGCAAGACTATTATGTTTATAATGTGCTGGGAGAACAATGAGAAATAAAATGAACGCAAAGTATTTAATAGTAAAAAAGTTTATAAAAGAACAGGATTTTTACGTTGAAATAGTAGAAAGATAATTACCTGAATATGCCCAACAGTATAGCAAAACAGTATAAAACAGCAAAACAACAAAACAGTATAGCAATGAGTTTCACCATCAGTGACAAGTCGCCTTATCTGCTCCTGTCATCTTGTTAACTGATTAGGTATGACTAAGTATTAAACAAAATGTGTTGTGAAGCATGAAAGACCACTAAAAGTATAACTTTAAAAAAGGGAGCATAATGAAAAGATTCTGAATGTCTTACTTTGGATCCAACAACATTTTTTTAACTTCCTTGATAGATTAACTTGCTGCATACAATGATATTTTTCCAGCCTACAAACATTTAAAAGAAAGGGCGATAATAATGTAAGTCCATAAACGTAAAGTAAGTGAAAGAGGAGAAAAAAGCGAAGTGGCATTATTGGAAAGAAAGTTTAACCTCTAATGTTTTAAGCTTTGCATCATGGTCATTAGGAAGCTCAAGGATTTCTCCAGCTAATCTTACCAATATCCCATCGCAATAACCTATATCTTAAATATCGGTCCTTGACCGATATCCGATATTTTACCACATTAACTGGTTAGTTATAAAGTGGTAAAGTCTCTGGACTTCATACCTAGTAACTCAAAGTAGGAGCAACCATGAAATAAACCAAGCTATTGAAGTCTACGTCATAAAATAACTCAATATTTGAAGATGTGGACTCGTAACAGTAGTCTCTGCTATGAGGACAGAAGGGACATTTTAACATATTTTCTGAAAACTGAATTGCTAGTGATCGGATGATTTATATCGCCCGGATGAGCAGCAAACAAACTCCCGAATTAGATTAGATTTCAACAGATGTGTATTGATTAAACACTGAATAGATAAACAGATTCTGCGAAGGACTGTTTTAAGCGAATAGATTTAAAATCTGCGGATGTAATCTGTAAATGAACAACTTTAATCGATCTTCAGATGAAGTTAAAACCAGATGGAGTTCTGCGCATAAAATTCGACGAATATTAATTCTGCAACTGTTTGAAACAGGTTCGGCAACACACGGGAAAAAACTGATTTCTGTGAATTTCAAATTCTGTAATGCAATAATTCTGCACATTGATTCTGCAGTGGCTGAATTCAGTAATCAAAATGATTATGTAGTGACACCAAAAGTATTTCGAACTAATTTGCGCAAACAAAATAATCACAGCAGCGAACTGATTATGCAGTGACTTTCTATGAATGAACAGACATTTCAGATCAGTTCTGCGGACGACCAATTCTGCACTGAATGAAACTTTTCTGCAGCGGGTGTACAGATATATGCTGATTCTGCCGTGAATATTACCAGATCTGATTCTGCAATCGAACAAATTATGCGATACAGTGAATGAACGACGCTGATGCAGCCTTGATCAAGAACCCATCTATAAGCATGAAAAATTATATACAATAAACACCTGATAACAAAAAGCTCAATCATCATAAGATATATGAAAACAAACATGTATTCTAATTTCTAAACCTCATTGCGACGCCGATGCAGCCTTGATCACTTTTGTCACACCCCAACCGATGGCGGAAACATCGGGGCGCGGCACTGAGCGAAACAGATTGTCAAGAGAAATTCCATAACAACTAAATTACCAAATAGTTAATATTACGTCCCATACCGTAACCCATAAAGTAATCTAATTATTACAGACAGCGATGTTCTCAAAACACATCATATTCCGACAACTCAGATTTCAAATAAAAATATAAACTGTCTTTGTTTCTAGACTCTTTCCTAGCCTCGATTTCATCACACAGCAAACAAGGCATCCTAGCATCTTAAGCACCTGCCACATACGTTAAAGTAAAAGTCAATACACATAGTGTAAAGGCGAGCATACAAGTTTGATAATAGCATATAGAGTTCGAAATCGTTACGCATAACCAGCACGTACACAGTGTGAAATGAGGCATGTTAGTTATCGACATGAACCTATCGATACCAATGACTGCGGGTTGACTGCCCAAGGCAGTTCGCGATACATACTCACCACTGTGAGCCATGTAAGTAATTGTCCTTAACAACCCCTAAGTGAACAGGTGCTGAGTCCAAACTAATAGTACTATCGTTGCTAAGGCAGGTAGAAAGCATTCCATGTGTAAACATAACAAACAAGCATTCATTAAGTCACGTATAACATGCGGTAACGGTTAGCGTTAAAGTATTGCGTAGTGTGTTTGATGTGATTTAGAATAAGTAACATATGTAACACCCAAAAGTGCATAAAGCAAAAACGGATCGAGTATACTCACAGCGATTGATGGATTGAAGGAAGCGCTAGAGAGTAGGGTTAGCCTGATCAGAACGATAACATAACGATAAGCGACGCGTAAAACGATACAAGTGTTAGTGGTTCGGACAGCAGTTCGATCGGATGGTAGTCCGATCGGACAGCCGGTCGTTCGGTTGACAGTCCGCTCGGATGGTCATCCGGTCGGTTGACCTTTCGAGTGGATTGTTTCTTCCTTTGGGAAGGATGTGTTTGTGTATGATGGCTTGACTTTTGAAGTTTTCGTTATAGCATTTTGAAAACATAGAAGTATCTCTACCTTTCAGGTCGATCGATCAAACGACCGTTCGATCGGGCGACAGTCTGATAGGTTGGGCACTTATGTGAGAACAAGTTTACAGCAGATTGTCACTCGATCGGACGGTTGTTCGATCGGGTGGCAACACAGGTGCATTGATCATGATAAAAATTTGTTTACGTATGAAGTTCCAAAACATCACATAGTCGGATGGTCGGTTGATCGGGTGGTAACTCGATCGGACGGCAATCCGTTCGGTGTTCCAAAACCCTTGAAGTTTGAATGATAGTTAAGTGTGGGGGCCAGGATGCAAGCGATCGGGTGACCGGTCGTTCGGGTGGCTGTCCGTTTGGACTGCGGTCCGATCGAACGGCACTCCGTCCTGGTCGACCTGTTCTTTTTCTTCCTTGGTCATTCTGATAGTTTGTCGTTTTATCGAGATGATTTGATAACGCATTAGACAACAGAAACCTCGTCACGACTTAGTAACCTGATCGGACAGGAATCACCCAAATCCGACCGGTTAACTGTTCGAGACGGTGTTCCATGTTTAACCCGAAATCGGTAATCTCGTGAATAGAATCCAGATCTTGATCCAACGCTTCAACATGCAAGAGTGGAAGGTTAGAACAAGCTCCGAGTCTATCGGTTTTGAGGCATTGAGTGTAAAAGAGTTGAAAGAAAGTTAGAAAACCTTCTTTCAATCCTTTTTCATCTTGAATATGTTTAGATCTGTGCAAGATCTTTGTTTGTTTGTATGGAAATCGTTCAGATCTAAGTTATTCTTGGTGGATTGAAGCCAAAACATGAAGTTCCTAAGAACACCATTATGACATCATCCTAGAACACCTCAAATCTAGTGATTTCACGGTTAAAAGTTAAGATTTAAAAGATAGCAAGGTGTAGGAGTGCGTGTAGATTAAGAAAGTACAAGATTTAGGACGAGATCTTACCGGAATCGTGAGAAATCTGAAGAAAAGTGGGGAAGATGAGTTGGTTGGACGAGAGTTGCCAAAAGTGGAAAGTATGATGGTGACAGGGGGTATTTATAGGGTTTCCCAAAAAGGAAGGGAAGGAGAGGGGCTGGTCGATCGGTTGGCAGCCCGATCGAACAGCTGGTCGATCGAGCGGCTGGTCGGTCGGCCGGCCTCCTGGTCGATCGGCCACCTGATTCGAGTGTTCGGTGCGACGTGTCTTGTCGTTTCGATTTGCAATTGCGAGCGTGGCGATGCGATAGAATTTCCTAGTAAAATTACTTTTAATCCCAACTACTATATCAACATACAAGCGTCCTTATTTCATATTCATTCAGCGTTTTACGATTCGATTGCGATTGAGTTTCGATTGACCACCATAACATTTATAAATAAACATGCACAAGTAACACATAAGGCACACACACGTATAACAATACCATAATGCGTAATTCGAGTTGCGAGCGCGATTGCGATAAACGATAAATCGATTAAACATGTGATAAACATCGGTTACTAGGCGGTTATTAATAGATACACCACATAATACAACTAAATCGATAACAAAATAGACTAATTACAAGTCAAAGAAGTCAAAACAGGAATTGAGCAAGGAGAGACAGATCGCAATTAGAAATCTTTTCTTCCTTTGACTTCAATCTTGACTTTGACTTTGACTTTGACTTCCAAAACACGGGGTGTTACAGCCTCCCCTAGTTGAGGGAATTTTGTCCCGAAATTAGGCCGAAGCCGTAACAAACAGCTGCGGGTACTTCGCCTTCATGTCGCTTTCGAGTTCCCAAGTGAACTTTGCGCCTCGTTTGTCTTCCCATCGGACTTTCACAATAGGAAAGCGCGAGCGCCTGAGCTGCTTGGTTTAGTGATCCATGATTTCGACAGGCTTCTCCACGAAGTGTAGTGTTTCGTTTACTTGGAGATCATCGAGAGGTACAATTAAATCATGCTCAGCCAGGCACTTTCGGAGGTTTAACACATGGAAAGTCGGATGAACGTTACTAAGCTCCTCCGGTAGTTCGAGTCTGTAGGCGACTTTTTTGATCCTTTCCAGAATCTTAAAAGGTCCAACATATCGAGGCGCTAGTTTCCTTTTCTTGCCGAATCTGACAACTGTCACACCCCGACCACGTAGAACATACAAAACGTGGCGGAAACATCGGGGAGTGTTGTAACAGAATTAATGTTTCACAACCATGGAAATTTAAGTTTCGTTTTATTCATCAAACAAGCGAGTTACATTGTCTTTAAACAAGAAATAAAGAGTACATAACAAAAATTAACTAGTTCTTGTCTCGTTTTAAGTCACTAAGGCACAGGTCCGCCTAAGTATGTCTTGATAAGTCCTATGCATCATCTCCTGAAAAACACATGTGAAAATAGGTACGTCAGCATAAAAATGCCTGTGAGATACATAGGTTTTGTGAAAATAGGATTCATGACTTATGTTTGAGAAAATGTTTAGTCATGAACCTTGTTATTTGCTTTGTTTTGTAAATCATTTGAAAATCGATAAGATCAGATGATATGTATAAATAAGAGAATAATGTATGGTTAAATGAATAACCATGTAAAATGAGTTTGTATAAGATATGTTGTTTGTAAAACAATGTCTTGTGAAAAGTATGTTATTTGTATAAAATGTTATTTGTATAAAATGTTATATGTCTCAAATTGAAATGATTGAAATAACGTTACGACATGTAATACCATACAAACACTTATATATAGGAAGTACCAGCGGCGTATCCACCATGCTTGTAATATATTACACACGCCTCATCACTTAATCACTTACTCAAACCAAACCAACAATGTAAGATGTCTATGTTTAAACCAATTGCCAAATGTATTGAATAATATGTCAAAATGCTTATGTCAAGATGTAAATCATGTAATGTGTATATAAATGTCAAAATGTAAGCATGTGATGAATAACAAATGTACTAAGTATGATGAACAATGCAACGATTGGACATACATAGCATGTGAACTGTACTAAGTATGCAACAATAGACATACATAGCATGAAATGTAATGTAAAACAATGTACTAGGTATGAACACAATGGTCATACATAGCATAAACACAATGAAATAATGTACTATAATTGTATTAATAAACATAGCAAGTATATGATGTGAAAACAGGAAAGCATGAAAGTAACAAGTAGGCACATGTGTTTCACCCCAAAACAGTTTGAAAACAGTAAAAGAGGGGTCTATGTACTCACTTGAGAATGCTCAGTAGTCCTTGAGTGAAAACCAAACAATGCTAGAGATCACGGATATCAAACGGCACCTAAAATAGGTAACTATGTTAATAAACCAGACCTAAATCGGAGGATCGGATAGAATGAGGGTTCGTAAACCAAACGAGTGTGGAGACTCGTGTAATATGGTTTAACAAAGCCTACATACTAAATGAAACCTAACATATGTGCTTACGACCCATTACGACCCGTTTAGGTAGCTTATGCTACTTTAACGCGTCGTTTGCGTGAAACGCGTTCGGACCGCCTAACTAGCCCTATGACAAGTGTTATATGCCTAAACATGTTACATAATCAGTTATGTGACAAAAGTTTAGGTTACATATGCTTAATTACCAATTATACATGAAAAGGGTATTCTGGTAATTTACCTAAGGCATATAAACTACCTATCATACAACTACTCAAACGATGTGACCATAGGGTATAACCTCGGAAGGTTATTCCCTATCTACTATGGTCACCTAAAGTATTTGGTCGGATCCTAATGATCGACCAAATGGGTCGGGTTCGAAGGTATAAGCGATTTATTAGATCGCTTATCCTACGACCCTAGACAACGTGCTAATCAGTAGGCATAGTCCCAAAGGACTATAACCAACGTGATTACACTCACGTTGCGAAGTTCAAACGAACTTCTCATTGACCATAAACTGGTCAATGCAGAAAGTCAAACAAAGTTTGACTTTCAGACTCGAAAAGACTCGAAAAGCAATAAAAGAACGAAAGAATACTTACGAAGGGTCCCCGAATGCTAATCCCGATCCAAGTAGCTCAGGTATGAAACAAAGGTTTCAACTTAGAGCTTCTCAAATCAGAATTCTTGTGGGTTTTGCAATGGGGTGGGTTGGGTATTTATAGGATTCGGAGAACCGTTAAGATCGTTTCTCGAATATTGTGCTTTGATCTTGTCCATACATGTGCACACATGGTTTTGTAATACCATGTGCCCTCAATACCAGCCCATAGATTCCCCAAAACCATTTGCAACAAGTGGAACGGACCAGATTCGATGTTTCTGCATGTTTCTGCTGTCTGGGAGGCTGATGCGGCCCGCTTCAGGATCAGGTAAAACTCAGGCGGGCCGCCTGGCCTTGTCTGATCAGAAAAAGTTTGCAGAAATTACAGTTTTGGTCCCTGCACATGTTTAAGGCCATTTCCGACACTTCTAAGGCCTGTAAAGCCAACTTTAAGGCCCTAAAATGATGCCTAAACATTGTGGACATGAAACATGCTCAAAAATATGTCGGATGTCGGTTCGTTTGGCCGTACGATCGCGATGTTCGCTTAATTACGACGGAATGCGCATAAGCGCGAAAAACCATCCAAATGACGCGACGAATGGATTTTTCTTATGCCAAACACTAAAATAAAATATTTTAGTGCTTACATAAATTTTTGGATGTCCGTATGTATTCAGAACGTAAGTTATGCGCGAAAATTCAAACTTGTGCACTTTTTGACACTTTTAGTCCCTGAATGTCCCAAAAGTATATTTTAGCACACCGAACCCCTCAAAGCCTATTTCTAAGCTATGTAAAGGATATTTAAGGTGTGTTTAACTTATGGTCATGTTCCGGAATGTTCGTTACAGTTCAAATTGGCATACTTTCGCAGTTTGTCAACTTTAGTCCCTGTAAGCGATTTAACTTTATTTCACCATACCAAACCTTCCAAAACTTATTTCTAAGTTATGTAAAGGTTATTTAAGGTATGTTAAGCCTATTTCACTATTCCGGAGTGTTCGTTGGATTAAACTGGTTATATTTACGCATCAGTGCGCGTATAACCTTCCAGAAGGCGATTTAGAGCTTGTAATCGAACAAGAATTGATATGTGCAAAAGATACACATATTTATACAAGTCCAAAGTATGAAATACAATATTTCATTGGTTTGGCATTTGTTGGATGGTTGAAGTGACACAGGTGTCACAACAACACCCTTCCAAGGTGATACCTTTAGGAGTACGCAGTCGCCAACGTCAAATTCAAGGGGCTTGCGTCGTCTATCGGCGTAGCTTTTCTGATGACTCCGAGCTTTCAACAAGTTGTCTCTTATTTGGAGGACTTTGTCGGTCGTTTCTTGCAATAGCTCAGGACCGGTTAATTACGAGTGACCGATCTCGTGCCACACAATAGGCGATCGACATTTTCTTCCGTATAAAGCCTCGAATGGTGCCATTTGAATGCTGGAATAATAACTGTTGTTATACGAGAATTCGACCAACGGTAGGTAAGTATCCCAATTACCACCGAAGTCTATAACACATGAACAGAGCATGTCTTCAAGAGTATGGATCGTTCTCTCAGTCTGACTGTCGGTTTGAGGGTGGAATGCGGTACTCAGATTAAGTGTAGTACCGAGAGCCGCTTGAAACGTTTCCCACAGTCGCGAGGTAAACCGAGCATCACGGTCAGAGATGATGTCGCCAGGCCTCCCATGTCGACAAATGATCTCATTGGTGTAGATTCGGGCTAATTGTTCTACCTTGTAGACTTCCCGTATAGGTAAAAAGTGAGCTGATTTGGTTAAACGGTCAACAACAACCCAGATGACGTGCACGGAAGCTTTGTTATGAAGTCCATGGCTATACTCTCCCACTTCCACATAGGAATCGGGGGTTGTTCGAGTAAACCAGAGGGTCTTTGGTGCTCGGCCTTGACCTTCGAGCAAGTCAGGCACTTTCCAATGTAGAGAGCGATATCCCTTTTCATGCCCGGCCACCAGTACTTGTAGCGAAGGTCCTGGTACATTTTCTCGGCACCGGGATGAATAGAATACCGGGATTTGTGGGCTTCATCTGATGTGTGCAAAATGCAACATATAAATTTCATCAATTGTGGCATAAAACTAACCCTTTTTTAGTACTAATGTTGGAAAAAGTGTGCTTTTGTCTTCCTTTTGTATTTTCAGGATTAAATGAGCTCAAATTAACAAAAGAAGCAAAAAGACAGCAAAATCTAACATAAATACAAGAAAAGAAACAAACGTGACATGCCCGACCCCACGACAGCATCTTCCCAAGCAAAACAAGAAGACAGAAGACTGAACACGCCCCGTGCTCAGCCAGCACGGGGGCATGCCCAAGTGTCAGCAGAAAAGACAAAATGGTAGAAGCTTCTATTGCCCACCACGGGGCCGTGCTCAGTGGACACGGGGCCGTGGTCAACTATAAGATTCGCACAATCCAGGCAAATCTTCATAGTACAAAGATTCTTCTGCACACGGGGTCGTGCTCAGCGGACACGGGAGCGTGGTCAACTAATAAGACAAGCTGCATTAAATGAAGAAAGAGAAGGATGTGGACACGGGGCCGTGCCCACTGGACACGGGGCCGTGCCCGAGCTTCTGTTCAGCCTATAAATAGGAGTGCTTGGCTTAAGCTCAAACCATCCCTTGGCACACCACCTCCCTCACACTTCACCCACCACCCACCACCACCATAACACCATCATCCACCACCATCATCCATTGTCCATCATAGAGTGTGTGAGTCGTCTCGGGATCCAAGATTGATCATAAGAGTTCTTGACAATCAAGGCCATGTTTGCCAAAGTCTCTTACATCACTTGGTGAAGACAAGTGTCTAGTGTAATACTTTTTATTTCTAATCTTTTCGCACTTTTTTCTTGGTTTTGTATTAATGACTTTCATAACTAGTTTCTTATGTTGAAGGTGATTCTTCCTTATCGTTTGTCCGTGGTGTCTTGACATTATTTTACTGTCTATATAAAATAAAAGATTTTCACCATTCATATCTCCACAGTCTATATGGAGGTATGTTGGCTACCTGGTCGGGGGTTAAGGGAACGGTTTGGTAAGAGTCTTGCCATTGTTCAACGTTTAGAGGTCCTGCAATGGACCTGGGTCAAATTTAGTAGGACCTCCTTCAATACTTAACGGTATTGGATGGCGGGGGTCCAAACTCTTTGATCCCCTCATAAGTTAACTACTATTAATACTATAACCCGGATATTTAGGACTGTATCCCTGCTGACTCAGACTACTTAGTCGAGGGTAACGTCACCTCCAAAAGAGGGGCCTACCATAATTTGCATTAATAACTTAATTAATTATCTTTCAATAATCCGACCCTTTAGGATTGTATCATTGCTGACTCAAACTACTGGGTTGAGGGTAACGTCACCTTCAAAAGAGGGGCCTACTACAATAACTAAGATAATCTCTTAAATAAGTGCAAAAGTGTGGAAATAATCAAAGGTTACACTATACACGAGTCGGAACCAAGTGATTCATCTTGTCTATCTGTTTTTTCTTTTATTTTTATTTTTCAGCATTTTAGTTAGTTTTTATTTTTCTTAAAACATTTTTCTAAACTTTTTGATTTGATTAGACGTTGAGGATAAACCGGTACTAAAAGCTCTTGTGTCCTTGGACGACCTCGGTATCTTACCAACACTATACTACGCTCACGATGGGTGCACTTGCCCATATGTGTGTTTGGTGTTAGTAAATATCGTGTTTTATAAATTTAAAACTTGGCTAAAAAAGTGTTAAAGGGCTTAAAATATACACCTAATATATATAACATTTCACACGCATCATCATCCATCAAAATCTGTCGCAAATTGGTCCGCTTAGGGATCCAAATTCGGTACAGAAAGTGGAATATCCCATTCGACTTATTCATAAGTTGGGCTCCATCGTGATAGATTTTTTCCTTCTTCAAAGTGCGTTCATTGAAACATGCATGCTGGGCTTCACGGATGAGGGTTTCGAGATCGTATTGGGCTTGGTATTGGGCTTGGACATCACGAATGCTGAGCAGATAGCTCCGTCTGCTGAGGGCGTCGGCAATGACATTTGCTTTGCCTGGGTGATAACGAATCTCACAGTCGTAATCGTTGAGAATATCTACCCATCGACGTTGACACATATTAAGTTCTTTCTGATCAAAGATATGTTGTAGGCTCCTATGATCGGTGAAGATCGTACACTTGGTACCATACAGGTAGTGTCGCCAAATCTTTAACGCAAAAAAACTGCGCCTAGCTCGAGATCATGGGTTGTATAGTTCTTCTCGTGGATTTTGAGCTGACGAGATGCGTAAGCAATAACCTTGTCTCGTTGCATGAGGACACAACCAAGACCAAGATTCGAAGCATCACAATAGACAATGAAGTCATCGTTTCCGTCGGGTAAAGTGAGGACAGGAGCATTGCAAAGCATGTGCTTGAGGGTTTGGAAAGCAGACTCTTGTTCGGTTCCCCAAACAAAAGGCTTGTCTTTATGCGTGAGAGTGGTAAGCGGCACAGCGATTTTTGAGAATCCTTCAATAAATCGGCGATTATAGCCAGCTAATCCGAGAAAAGAACGGACTTCAGACGGGTTCTTAGGTTTAATATAACTCTTAACTGCTTCAAT
The DNA here is from genome assembly GCA_030545235.1 of Helianthus tuberosus. Classification (NCBI taxonomy): domain Eukaryota; kingdom Viridiplantae; phylum Streptophyta; class Magnoliopsida; order Asterales; family Asteraceae; genus Helianthus; species Helianthus tuberosus. The sequence continues at coordinate 53,343 of JARYGA010030894.1, forward strand.
CTTCGCCGGATTGACGTGAATACCTTGACTATTGATAATCTGACCGAGGAATTGAAACTCCTCCAGCCAAAATTCGCACTTGGAGAACTTGGCATAAAGTCGATTCCCTCGGAGTAGCTCGAGAACCAAACGTAGATGTTGCGCGTGTTCGGCCTTCGACTTGGAATAGATCAAGACATCATCAATGAACACGATGACGAAGCGGTCGAGATAAGGTTTACACACGCGATTCATCAGATCCATGAAAACCGTGGGTGCGTTCGTTAAACCAAAAGGCATAACAACGAACTCATAGTGGCCGTATAGAGTCCGGAAAGCGGTTTTAGGTATATCCTCCTCTTGAATGCGTAGCTGGTGATAGCCTGAGCGTAGATCGATCTTCGAGAAACATGTAGCACCTTGTAGCTGATCAAAGAAATCATCAATGCGAGGCAGGGGATAGAGATTCTTGATAGTTAGCTTATTCAATTCCCGATAGTCGATGCACATCCTGAACGACCCATCCTTCTTTTTAACGAAAAGGACTGGCGCGCCCCAAGGAGAGGTGCTCGGGCGAATGAAGCCTTTCTCAAGTAATTCCTGGAGCTGACTCTAGAGTTCACGCATTTCGGAGGGAGCGAGTCGGTAAGGAGCTTTGGCAACAGGGTTGGCTCCAGGAATGAGGTCAATACGAAAGTCGACATCACGACTTGGCGAAAGTCTGGGAAGATCATCAGGAAACACATTAGGAAATTCACGAACCACAGGAACATCTTTCACTTCTGCCTTTCCTTTCTTTTCCTTCTCCGCTACTACAATGTTAGCCAAGAAAGCTCTGTATTCCTTGCGGAGATACTTGCTAGCTTGGACACATGACATGAGCTTGAGCCCTTTTGTAACAGTTTCACCATAAACACATAATACATCACCATTCGCGAGCGAGAATCAGACCATCTTATCGAAGCACACAACTTCAGCATGGTTTTCGCGAAGAAAGTCCATGCCTACTATGATGTCAAAACTTCCGAGTTGCATCGGAATAAGGTCAATTGGGAAGATGTGATTGTTGAGCTCAAGAGTACAATCACGAAGAACAGAATTAACGGCGACAATTCTTCCGTAGCGACTTCAACATCGAACGTCAAGGGGAGATGGGAGCGCTTACGACTAAGGAGCTTCTCGAATTCAAACGACACAAAGCAATTACCGGCTCCAGTATTAAACAAACACGATACATAAATACCATTCACAAGGAACGTACCATTGACCACGTTGTTGTCAGCCTTGGCTTGGCGCACATTGATGTTGAAGGTTCTGGCGCGGGCGGCTTGTTGCTGTTGCTGAGGCTGCTGCTACTGGGGCTCTTGTTTCACAACCCTGTTCGGGCACATGTTCACAAAGTGGTTGGGATCACCACATGCGAAGCAGACTCTGGCGTTGACCGTGGGTGCCTGAGCCGCTTGTTGGCCTTGTGGGGCTGGGAGTAGAGCTTGATGAGCAGTGGCTTGAATCAGTGCTTGGCGGGGACCAGTACGGCAGTTGGCGGTGAAGTGGCCATACATATTGCAGTGCGCGCAAAAACGGCAAGCTAAACCCACCGGGTGATGATAAGTGCATGTTGGGCAGGCAGGGTGAGGTCCTGTGTATGTACGCTTTGCAGGCGGTGCATGGGTAACTGGTGCTGGTCGGTGCTGAGATTGCTGCTGAGCCGGTACGGCGTGAAGTGGAGCAGCAGTGGTAGTGACAGCACAGTTCTTGTTGCTGGAGCTGCTGTTGTTGTTCCTCTTCTTGCGGCGTGAGGACTTTGACGAATGAGCGGTGGCGGTTTCAGCGGATGGTGCGGCGGTGTCTTGGTGCAGGTTCTTTGATGTCGTTGATTTCAGTGGCAAGCAAGTAAGTTTCTTCGATCGTTGCTGGCTTTGCGGCATGCATGAAATCTGCAACACAGTCGGGTAGAGCTCGAATGTACTTCTTGATTGCCATGTCGGGCGTCTTCACTTGATCGGGACAGATGATGCTGAGCTGCTTAAAGCGAGCAGTCAGGGCAGCGTTGTCACCTTCTTTCTGCTGAATGTGCTAGAACTCGTCCTCCATCTTCTGGCGCTCATGGGGAGGGCAGAACTCTTCGAGCATAACGTTCTTCAACTCGTCCCATGATAGACCATAGGCTGCATCATTTCCGCACTTGTTCCTTTCGGCCGTCCTCCAGTCTAGAGCACGGGACTGGAAGACGCCGGTCGCGTTCAGTGTGCGGAGATTATCAGGACATCCGTTGATGTGTGCAAAATGCAACATATAAATTACATCAATTGTGGCATAAAACAAACCCTTTTTTAGTACTAATGTTGGAAAAAGTGTGCTTTTGTCTTCCTTTTGTATTTTCAAGATTAAATGAGCTCAAATTAACAAAAGAAGCAAAAAGACAGCAAAATCTAACATAAATACAAGAAAAGGAACAAACGTGACATGCCCGACCCCACGACAACATCTTCCCAAGCAAAAAAAGAAGACAGAAGACTGAACACGCCCCGTGCTCAGCCAGCACGGGGGCGTGCCCAAGTGTCAGCAGAAAAGACAAAGTGGTAGAAGCTTCTATTGCCCAACACGGGGCCGTGCTCAGCGGGCACGGGGTCGTGGTCAACTATAAGATTCACAGAATCTAGGCAAATCTTCATAGTATAGATATGTTTCTGCACACGGAGTCGTGCTCAGCGGACACAGGGGCGTGGTCAACTAATAAAGACAAGCTGCAATAAATGAAGAAAGAGAAGGATGTGGACACGGGGCCGTGCCCACTGGACACGGGGTCGTACCCGAGCTTCTGTTCTGCCTATAAATAGGAGTGCTTGGCTTAAGCTCAAACCATCCCTTAGCACACCACCTCTCTCACACTTCACCCACCACCCACCACCACCATAACACCATCATCCACCACCATCATCCATTGTCCATCATAGAGTGTGTGAGTCGTCTCGGGATCCAAGATTGATCGTAAGAGTTCTTGACAATCAAGGCCATGTTTGCCTAAGTCTCTTACATCACTTGGTGAAGACAAAGTGTCTAGTGTAATACTTTTTATTTTTAATCTTTTCGCACTTTTTAATTGGTTATGTATTAATGACTTTAATTACTAGTTTCTTATGTTGAAGGTGATTCTTCCTTATCGTTAGTCCGTGGTGTCTTGGCATTATTTTACTGTCTATATAAAATAAAAGATTTTCACCATTCATATGTCCACGGTCTATATGGAGGTATGTTGGCTACCTGGTCGGGGGGTTAAGGGAACGGTTTGGTAAGAGTCTTGCCGTTGTTCAGCGTTTAAAGATCCTGCAAGGGACCTGGGTCAAATTTAGTAGGACCTCCTTCAATACTTAACGGTATTGGATGGCGAGGGTCCAAACTCTTTGATCCCCTCATAAGTTAACTACTATTAATACTATAACCCGGCTACTTAGGACTGTATCCTTGCTGACTCAGACTACTTAGTCGAGGGTAACGTCACCTCAAAAAGAGGGGCCTACCATAATTTGCATTAATAACTTAATTCATTATCTTTCAATAATCTGACCCTTTAGGATTGTATCCTTGCTGACTCAAACTACTGGGTTGAGGGTAACGTCACCTTCAAAAGAGGGTCCTACCACAATAACTAAGATAATCTCTTAAATAAGTGCAAAAGTGCGGAAATAATCAAAGGTTACACTAAACACGAGTCGGAACCAAGTGATTCATTTTGTCTATCTGTTTTTATTTTTATTTTTCAGCATTTTAGTTAATTTTCTTAGTTTAAAACATTTTTCTAAACTTTTGATTTGATTAGACGTTGAGGATAAACCGGTACTGAAAGCTCTTATGTCCTTGGACGACCTCGGTATCTTACCAACACTATACTACGCTCACGATGGGTGCACTTGCCCATATGTGTGTTTAGTGTTAGTAAATATCGTGTTTTATAAATTTAAAACTTGGCTAAAGAAAGTGTAAAAGGGCTTAAAATATACTTAAATTTATATACACACTTCACATGCATCAAGTTTTTTGGCGCCGTTGCCGGGGACACAAGGATTTTAAGAAAGTTAGGAATCAGCGGCCTAATCGTTTTTCTTATTTTTCATTTTTTTTCTTAGTTTTTCAGCTTCTGCAGAACTCAGCACGGGCCGTGCCCGCTGAACACGCCCCGTGCCCAATCATTGGAACTGGCAATCCTGTTTTAAGTCAGACAGTAAGCTGAACACGGGGCCGTGCCCACTCAACACGCCCCCGTGCCCAAGATTCAGTTACTGAAAACAGAACCATAAGATCCCAACGGTTGGTAAATTCTGACACAAACATGAGTGATACTGATACTTTTTACTTTCGGCACTCTTATGGTACGTGGTGTCAATTATGTGGTGGTACCCATAAGGAATTAGAATGTTATTTTCTAAATTATAAGCCCCACTATATAGACCCATCGTTCCCTTGTATCCTTAAGAGGGGCGAAAGTAAAAATAATCCCTATCTCTCCCTCGAATGCTCCCAACCGGATTTTCTAGGAGAAATGCTTCTCGATGAATTATTTCAATTAGAAGATCTAATTCTTAATTGGTTAAAAGAACTTAGGAAAGATTTCAATAATCTATCCCAAGATGATAACCAAGAAGAAGTGTTGGAATCGCATTCAAACAACTTCGTTGTCCCCGACGATACTTCTAACTCTAGTAAGGACTTGAGCGATAGCCGTCCCTGTGTCGATTGTGCCGTGAAGGACTCCCCATCGACTTCGTTCGATGCATACATAGACCTGAGCGATTCGGCATACACCTTCTTTAACGAGAGCCCGGGAAACGGTTGGACTTGTCCACCTACATATAGCATAGGAATCACCCTCACCGACAACCTCTTGCGTTCTCGTCTCAATCTAGATCAACTAAGGTATCTTAGGCACTTTGGGGTTGTTTCATCCAGTACGGAACCGCCCGATCTGGAAAAGTTCCTTAAAAATAGATAAACTTCATAGACAGCTTCTAGACACGGGGCCGTGTCCAGGTCAGCACGCCCCCGTGTCCACCCAAAGATTCCCTTCTGATTTTGTCAGAATACGGACAAAAATGTATCAGGGTTCCATCTGCACACGGGGCCGTGCGCAACGTACTGTCGTTTTCTATAAATGCAGCCAAGAATCCTGCACATTTGAACCATTCCAGGGACAGAGATTTGGGGAATATTCTCACATACCATCCTAGGTATTTTCTAAAAGAAGTTTCTCAACTATCTTCTTGTCCTTTCCTCTTTTATCCACTATCATCTTCTTCAATTTTTCCTCCCTTACACCTCCATTAAAGCTTGAGACTTCCATAATTTCAAGCTTTATTGAGATGTTTTTTAGATTTTTGTTCATGGAATCTTGTTAAGAATAAGTTCTACAACAATGTTTTAAGTTGTTTTTGTTAAAAAATGCTTTAAAAATCAGAAAAACAAATTAAAACTCCAAGATTCCTTGTTCTTAAATCATGCAGATGTCTGAACACGGGGCCGTGTCCGAGGTACTGGTCCCATAAAATTGAACTCTTTTCGGTTTGTTTTCTCATAATGGCGAGCAGAACAAGCGGAAACTCTTCGTCACATTCCAGAAACAGCCGGCAGGGGAGAAGATCATCAACGGTTGAGGATTCTCTTGTTAACTATGTTTACGCCCTAAGAGAAGCCATTGATGAGATAACGGGGGTGGAAGAAGCATTGGTCGACCGCATTAATCATCTGACGGTGGGACTAGAAGGATGTCTCCGGGAAGTCAACCTTTTGCACCAAAGGTTGAACATTCTCGCCTCTCCTCCTTTGGTGCCGATTATCACACAAAGGGCATGGAATGTGGTACCGGAAGTCATCATTCTGGCCGAATGGTACGCCTTACATACGTAGCCCCCTCGAGACATACTACAAGGGGTTCCAATTGGTGTCGCTCCCCCTCCACAAGATGTTGAGGAACATGAAGCCGCCTCCATTCTCCCGAGGGAGATAGAAGAATGGCTCTAGCAACATCTAAGGGACACCGCTCGGCCTGGAGTTCTACAAGACTTTTAGAAACCGGAAAACTATTTCCGGAATTTTGGTTCTTATTGTAGAAGTAGAGCTCCTAGGAATAATTTTTCGTATCACTTGACCTATCTAATTTAGGATTTTTAACTTTTATTTTCTGCTTTATTTTTCATTTTTAGGACTATTATGTAATTCTCTCTATGACTTAATGAATGATGGTTTTAGTTAATTTGGTGTTTGGATGGTGTTGAAATGAATAAAACACACTTGAGATGGCAAAGGATACAAGGGAAAACTTGAACCAGCACCCCATGCAGGAAAACAGGGTCGTCCGACGATTTTCTTCGTTTACAGTAAGCTCGGCACGGGCCGTGTCCGCCCAACACGGCCCCGTGCTGCACAGTCTGCAGAAAAGACCCAGTTTAGGTAACTAGACACGGGCCGTGTTCACCCAACACGCCCCCGTGTCCAGGCTTCTGTTTCTTTTGTTTAATTCTTGTTACTGGCACTTGAACACGGGGCCGTGCCCGGACAACACGGGGCCGTGTTCAATGCCCAGTAACACAAAATTTTTGCTTAAATCACACCTTTTACACATTCAATCAACCTAAAAACTTATTTTTGGGACACATTGAGGACAATGTGTAATTTAAGTGTGGGGGGATGCTAAAACCTTGAATCTTGCAAGTCCTAAATACAAGCCTTACACAAAACTCTATTGGAACCGCTAATCACCCCAAATTTTTTCAAAAATTTTCATTTTTTTTTACTTGTCTAGGTTTAACTTGGGAATTTCAAAGTTCTAAAAAGGTTATATTTTTACAAATTTACAACCGATAGCGTCGTGATAAAAAGAACCAACATAAGAAAATTATGAAAAGGCATGACAAGCTTAGTTAAAATTTAATTATATATACTTGATCACATAAAACCCCATTCCCACAAAAGTGAGTTTTCAGCCTTTATTGAGCATACAAATACATATCTTTAAACTAAATGCTCATTTTTCGTTTCTTGTGTGAATAGCCGCTTGGTTCTTACGACTCTAGAACTTGCCATGACGATACATTCCCGGTCCTTACCAACTTAAACCCGAGTAAGTAAATGATGGAGGCATTAGGACTAACCCCTTTTTATTTCTACACCATTTTTTTCTTTTTTTTTACCACCTAGCCAAAATCCCCCTAGTTAGCCACTTTGAGCCTAAATCTTTTCATTTCATAACCCAAACAAACACCCTTTCACCCACCAAAACCTTTTTCATTTTTAACCCTTTGTTTTAGTAACTAGCTCGGTTCTTTGTATGACTTTTCAAAAAAAAAAAGTGTTGATGATGAAGCAAAAACAAATAAACAAGCAAATTCATCAAAAATAACTTTGTTTGAAAAATAGCTTCATCAAAATAAAAAAATTGAAAAATAGAAAGTCTTACGAAAACCG